>JAJMFO010000179.1:0-31985 GCA_030574715.1 Xingzhongia strasburgensis
GTAGATTAGCGAGATTTCAAGATTTCAGATAAGCACACATGCAGACATACATTATTAAGGTTTAAAGTCTACAAAATGAGTGGCAAAGTCTCAAGCTAGATAGATTGTAAAAGTATAAAAAGGGAGCAGATCCCCCGTGTCCTTCCCTTTGAATTTGATTCAGCGCTTCCTGTTAGCAAGGAAAAGTTTGACGAACTTTGGAATAAATTACCATGCCTAGCTGGTCTACCAAATGGGGTTTTCACCAGTTTGAAATATGCTTTGGCCCTATCGTTCAGACCACCATGGGAGTTCTACGCATTGTGTCGATAACCACAAGCACAGACCATACACCCGCTGTCAAAATAATCACTGCCGTACTGATTTCTTTGAGCACACTCATAGAGGTGATGCTGCTTATCCAACAAAATTTTCCTTTTGCCTTGCGCTGGTGCAGCCTCTTTTTGAAGAAAGTTGGGTTTGGAAAACGTACTGAGAATGAGAGCAAGATGCTACAAGTGATGGTCTGGCAATACAATAACACTTCTAGTGAAAACGTGATAGGAATCGTTACTGCAAGCATACACTTGAAACGCTTCACGGAATCTGGTAAGGATTGTTGTCAAAATGAACCAAGTAAAACCATGATGATAATGTACGCTTGGAAAATAGGCAAAGCGTTTCACATTTTGAAAATCCTTTACTCTAACAGAGATATCCTCGAAAAATTGATTGAAACAACTGCAGATTGGACCCATGAGTGGGGTTTGAAATGCATTCTGCAAAAAAAACATCACGTTTGGAATTACTCATTTTATGCCTTTTTTACAATGTTGATATTTGAGCTGTTCTTGAGAGAAACCGAATTGCCCGAAGATCTTATTTCGTCAAACATATTTATTCAACTACTTTTACTATCAGTTGCCATATTTTTTTCAGCTTTGATTGCTTACAAAGTTATGAAATTGCTAGAAGCTGAAAGACTGGAAGGTTCAGAAATAGCAAAAAAGATCAGAAATATTCAGCGATTTGTGCTTTTTATGACCATTATATCAAAAACGGTATTGGCAAACATAATGCTCAGTTTGGAAGCAAATGATCACATAATGGCCTCTGCTATAGTGGAGTTGATCATAGGCGGTGTAACAGCCCCTTGTACGATGATTCTTATCTATGAGGATGAACAGGCTCGAGAAACATCAGAGAATGAAGAGTCAAGCTCTGGTAATACAGACCCTCAAGAAAGTTTAAGTCTAAGTCCAGTGAAGACACCCCGTTCTTTTCCAGATCTCAATGGTGTCACGCCTCCAGGATCTACTTCTGCTAGAATTGGCTCCAATCCTGCTATAGGACGTGTGAATGATCATATGTTCCGACAGAGACAGCAACGGCCAAACGCCAAGAGTTTTGAAAGGCAAGAATAAATAAACAGTGCTTTTATCAAGATAAGACCCTAAGAACCCTTGGTGAATTCTATCCTGCAACTGCAGAGCTTAGTCGTTAACTCCAGCAAGTGTTCAGGGATAATACCGCTACTACATAGGGCAGAGGTAATTGCAGACTCAAAATCTTTTATTACTTCCCAGCTAGTAAACCACTCTTCTAAAAGCATCCCGTAAGTGCCTTAACACCTTCCGAGTTCCATGGTGCAAAAAACAGAGCCCTTTGCACATCTTTTAAAGTCCCACTGGAGACATATCGGTCACTCAAGTCTTTAGCTGTAACTTTACCCTTGACGGCAATCTTCAGTGCAATTCGTTCATCTAATTCTTTCCAGATTCTAAGATCATCAGGGAAAAAGAATGCAAACTTTTGCCACACGCCCTTAGCATCCTGTCCTAATTTCTTATTGATCTCTGAAATCAAATAAGGAACATTTTTGAATTTGTCACTAATCAATTCATCCAGTGATAATGATTCGAGCTCTGATTTGATTGCAACCAAGTAATCCTCCATATTCTCAATCACTGATATAGCACCGATAGCTAGCGTCACTAATAATGAAGATCCCGCAGTCTCAATGTTGTGGAATAATTGATCCAATGCAGCCATTTTAGTCTCTTCTGTGTCATAGACATATAACACCTGTGCAATCAAAACAACTAGCCTCTTTGCGTCATTGGAAATCTCCAAAATTTGTTTGAATTCATCCAAAGCCTCATCAAATTTATTCAAGAAAAAGTAGGATAAACCCAAAACGGTTCGGCATGATATTGTACTCTTCACATCTTCTTCTCCAATCAAATCCAAGCAGCCGATACATGAATCAACAGCTGTCTCATAATCCTGTAGCCCTAATTCAAATCTTGCCATTTGTGATTTGACTCTAACAAAAGAGCTTAGAACTGACATATCCTCGCTTTCTTCGTAACTAGCTTCTAACAATGATAATAACTGACTAGCAACCTCGTACCCCAGTTCGTAATCATTCAGTCTCTCTAAAATCAGGCAACTTACCTCTAGTCCAAACTTATCCAAGGGATAGTGCTTCATATACTGCATCATACCATAACATGCCGTACTCAATTCTTGAACGGCTTCTATATCTTTGACATCATCACCCTTTCCAATTCGTTTCAGACAAACGCTCAATCCGTATGCCAGCTGTGCGCTTGGATTCTTACCATTAGATAGCACAAAAGCATGAGTATATAGATTGGCAGCATGCTCAAAATCTCCAGAAGCATCCGCGGTCAAGGCATGTCCTAGCCATGAAATCGGTTCAGATGGTGCTAAACTTTGACCACGCATATATGCCTCTGTGGCCAATTCATGATCACCATATCTAAGATATAACAAAGCTAAATTAGACCAGATAGAAACATTTCTTGGATCAATGGAACTGGCTTTGATGAAACAATGTTGTGCAACTTTTGGATTGATCGAAATTGAGGCAACACCTAATGCAATCCACGGTTCTTGGTAGTTGTTTTGAGTTTTGATGGCATCTTTCAAGCTGGCAACGGCATCATCACGATATTGGGTATTCTGGGTTTTCAGAAAGGCAATCAATTGTGAGAGACCCAAGTTATAGTAGTTTGAAGAACGTAAAGGTCTTGATTTTGGGTTTAAGGATACCGCAGCTTGATTTGAATAAATCAAACATAACGAGACCAGATCAACAGTCTTTTCGTTGTCCGAGTATTCTTTGATCAAAGCGTGATTGATGTCAATGTTTGAATTGCTCAATATCCCAATAACTTCCTCTCGTGGGAATTGGACAATTTTGGATTGCAATTGTAAGAAAATCTGCAGAACATCACTCAATGCTTTCCAAAAATTCAAAGATTCCGGATTCCCCTTAGCGAGAAACTTTATAGCATCGAGTGCAAGACCAATAGCCTTCCCAAAAAATCCCCTCAAGACACTTTGATTGGCATAACTTAGATAGGTATCATACAAAGCGGCTATCACGCATTCTTCTTGTGGCCTTAGCTTCAGCAAATCTTTCAAAGTATCAAGAGATTCATCATATTCACCAATCTGACACTGGACGACGCCCAAGAGATATTTAGCCACCCAATGATCTTCATCCAGCTCCAAAGCTCTTCTAAACACTCTAGACCCTGCTTCAAGTCTTCCACATCCAATATAAGCTTCACCTAACCCAACCCATGATTCAACATCGGTACTGTCTAACCTGATAGCGTTTTGGAACCATTCAACAGCTTTTGCATCATCTTGTGTCTCCAAAGAGGCACACCCGAGAACACGGTAAGCCCATGAGCTATTACCCAGACGACGTCTGGCATTATCAGATGAGAGAAGCCTTCTGCAGATAGCTTCAGCTTTCTTCCATTCGTTCTTATTTGTCAGATTTTCAACTAAATGCCATGCTGACTCAACTTCCGAAGAGTCTAACTCCAATGCCTTCATGAAACATTTGGTGGCTCTTTGAACGTCATCATATTTTTTCAAATAAATCTCCCCCAAAGATGTATACGATGGAGCATGATTCTTATAGGCTCTCAGAGATTCCACAAGATATTCATAGGCCTTCTCTGTGTTTTCTTCTTTTATAAAACTCTGTGCTATCTTCCAATGGACAGAAGCTTTCAATTCCAAAATATGTAAACTGTTACCTACGAGACTTTTCAAAACTTTTAACAGCCCTTCACGGCCCAGTTCGAATTCACCAAGACGGATTTGAACCCAACTTAACTCCATAAGGGCCTCATCATTTGAGTATTTGGCAACAACTTGTGTCAATAGTTCTTTGGAAGCTTCTAGATCTCCCCTTTCGGCAAGAATCAAACCTTTACCAACCCTTGCCTTGACGTTGCCAGGGGAATCAACCAAAATTTTATCGAATATTTCTAATGCACGCTTGAAGTTTTTGGGAGCTTCATGATATGTCAGCGCCACCCCGTAGTTCACCAAAAGATCCTCCTTCGTATGAGCAAAAGAGAACCCTGTAGATCTCGTGGACTGAGCTAGTAAGGAAATTGATGATTGACAAAGCTGTAAACCTTCTTGAAATTGTTTACAATGGATATGGTACGTCAAAGCAAGCCTATGAGCAAATAAACTAGTTTTGCATGACTCCAAATTTTGTGACATAATCACCATTATTTCTTCTGGCGACAGAGATGTGTCGTCAGAAGCAGCTTCCAATTCTTTCAACTCTTGTTCTTCAGAGGATAGACCTCTCTCTGGTTGTTGTTTATCTTGGAGCTCAATCTTAAAAGTGGAAAGATCAGACATTGTGAAAGCACGAACTAACTGTCTGAGGGGCTCATCTTTGAACATTTTCAAAAATGTCTCCAGTACGTCCTGATCAATGGACGATATTTCTATAGGATCGATCCAATCGAAATATAGAGACCAAGCGAAAAAAGATGGGTGTTTGACCAAGACCATACCCTCAACCATTTCTTTACAAGCTGTGAATATCTCTCTTTTAATACCTAGTGGTGCCACCTTCATCATCTTCATTCTGTATTTCAAGAATTGCTCCTCCAAATTTCTTCTCTGCTCATCTTCATTAACAATGTTGATCAGCTCTTCATATAAATGGGGAATCACTGACTTGACGTAGAATCCCCAAGCAATTTCATCTTGCACTGTGGTATTTTGGGACTTCATTCTTTCCCTTGTCACGTTTCTAGATATATCCAGAGTTTCTCTTTGCAGATTGATATTTAAGTATTCCTTTATAGCCTTTTCAGGTTTCATTAATAACCCTTTACTAGCCTGTTGCAGTTTATTTTCCGGCAGCAAATTTCTTAGATATTCTTCCTGAACTGCAGGATCAGTGAATCCAGCCAGATACTGTTTGATCTCTTGAAATATTTCAGCAGTGGAGAATTGTTGTTCCATCAGTAGCTCAACATAATCACCAATGAAAGCGAAAAATGACTTGTAGTCTGCATCGTTCTTTAACACAAGCATCAAACCCTTCCATGCCGTGATGTTATCATGATCTATTTCGATTGCTCTCTCGTATGCCTTCTTTGCTTCTGAAATATTTCCCAAAAGATGATTTGCCTTTCCCTTGAACACATAGGCGAAATAGTTTTGAGGGTCCACTGACAGTGCATCACTGGCCAATTGCACGCAGTAATCAAAGTTTTCGTCTTGTAACGCCTGTTTGGCAGCTTTCAGATAGCTCTTAGCGCTCATTCTCGGCCAATTGATGAGTATGAACTTGTCAAAACTATACCATAAGTTTGATCTTTGAACGAGTGAAGAATACATACATATATGGTGTTCGGGTGTTGATGTTTTTTTGCAAATTCAAGCAGTTTTTTCCGGAAAAAAGCGCCTAGATTTTCAGGATTGAGCGTTTATCATTTTATGTCTTTCTTGATACGAGAGATATATTGAGCTATTGCTTCTCGGTAACGGGGTGCTTATCTTGCTTAAATCTTCGATTTTGAGAGCGCATAATGGAAACAGAGCCGCGTGATCTTTTTCCAAAGATACGGCGGCCTTCTACTGATGTCGAACCAGAAGACAGCTCTATAAGTACGGATGAGATACGGCAGAAACTATCAGGCCTGAGCCCCGCTGAATGGGAGCATCATGGGAGCGATAAGTTCTTCTTTACGCGGCTACTGCAAGAGGGAGTCGATGACTCGGAGAGTCTTTCTGATTTTGACCGATACGATAAACTGGTTCGTCGTGAGCTTGCCCTAGAACAGAAAGCACAGAAGGTTATCGATGAACTACAGACGAATGATTTGATGGTGATCGGTTCCCTTAATGGGTTTGACGCCGGTGTCGAGCAGGCAAGAAAGAGCAGTAAATATGATACGCTGCTTCCTAAATTGAAAAGACCACAAAAAGTACGGCATCGAGAGGTGAATCTGGCGAGAGAAACATCAAGGGAAAGTAACAAGACGGAAATTGTGGATCTTTCAGAGGGCGATTTGATCAACTCCAGGTCCATGTTCAGTGATTTCCAGCATAACCCTGATAAGCCACATGCATATCATCTACAAAGAAAGCTAAACAAACCTCAAATCCAGATGATTGCACTTGGTGGGACATTGGGTGTTGGCCTTTTCCTGAGTTCAGGGAAGGCATTCAGTATTTCAGGTCCTTTGGGTTGTTTTCTTGGGTTTATGATCTCAGGTAGTATCGTACTAGCTACAATGTTGAGCTTTGGGGAGATGTCAACTCTCATTCCTACAACGTCTAGTATATCTGGTCTTGCTTCCAGATTTGTTGAAGATGCCTTTGGGTTTGCACTTGGTTGGTGTTATTGGCTGAGTTTTGCCATTGCCATGCCTGGTGAAGTATGTGCTGCAACTATCATGCTTAGTTTCTTTCAAGGTCTGGATATACCCGGGCCGCAAACAGCTGGATTTGTTGCATTATTTCTCGTGGTTATCTTAGCTGTCAATTTGTTCGATGTGAGGATATATGGGAACGTTGAATATGTTGTGAGCCTTACCAAGGTGCTTTTATCTATTGCTCTGATAATTACGATGATTGTCGTCAATGTGAAGGAAGGCTACGGATTTATTTATTGGGATTCCTCGAAGTCACCAGATTGGGCAACGTATGGACCTTTCAGACCGACTTTTGACCTGAACGATGTGGGAAACGGGGCCCGTGATGGGATTGGTGGGGCATTGGGAAACTTACTGGGCGTTTTGTCCTCTATCTTAATCTCTTCCTATGCCTACACAGGCTCAGAAATTGGGTTTGTTGCTTCTATGGAGTGTAAAAATCCAAGGAAGACTTTACCGAGTGTTACCAAGAGAGTTTTTGGCCGTGTTGTTATATTATATCTCTTGTCGATATTTTTGGTGGGACTGAACATTTATTCTGGAGATCCACGGCTTTTGAGATATTACGATCCCAAAGATCCAACAGCGTTGAGCGCTGAAGTGCAATCTCATTTTGAACAACGGTGTAACTCTGTGGAGATATCAGGTGTTACGAACGGTAGTCAATCTCCATGGGTGATTGCCTTACAATCTGCTGGTTATTGTGCTTATTCTAGGGTTGCCAATGGGATCTTTGTTGTTTTTGGTGTCAGTGCTGGCTCATCACATTTATATGTTTCTTCTAGAACGCTATACTCGATGGCTACGCAAAGAAAGGCATTCAAGGTCTTCTCAAAATGCTCAAGACAAGGTGTTCCCTATTATGCTGTATTATTCTCAGGTGCATTTGGATTATTGGCGTTCTTATCCTGTAATAATACATCGCTGAGCGTCTTTCAAGATTTTGCCAATATTTCAGCAGCTACTGCAATGTTGATGTGGTCAGGGATGTGCCTCTCGTTTCTGAGGTTTTATTATGGCTTGAAGTTGAGACCGGATATCATTGCTAGAAATGATCCTTCGTATCCTTATAGATCACCACTACAGCCCTTTTTGGCAATATATGGTCTATTCGGGTCAATGTTGATTGTGATATTTATGGGATTTGTTGTGTTCTTGAATGGATTTTGGGATACGAAAACCTTCTTTGTGAGTTATGGTGCTTTGATGCTGTTTACGGTGTGTTATTTGGGATATAAGATTTTTGGGAATTCCAAAGTTCATAGGTTGGACCAATTAGATTTGGATTCTGGGAGAAGGGAAATGGATCGGATTATCTGGAATGAGGAGAAGACGTATACTAATGGTATGGGTGAAGTGCTAAGATCCTGTGTGAGTTGGTTAGCGTGATCTAGTGTTGATACAATGAACGACTGATGATTATTTATTTTATTGTAGTGATCATCGTCGAGAGGGCCTTGAAGGCTATATATACAGTCTCAAGAGTTGAATCTTTTCTGAATCAGATTCAGTAGTTTAGGAAAGATGATATCACTCGTCTCCCCTGATATCTTGTGCAAGATACCCTTTTTATCGTAATATTCTTTTAATGGCCCACTGGTCGCGTTGTAGGCATCAAGTCTCCTTTGGAAAACCTCGGGGTTGTCGTCGGATCTCTTCACCAGCTCTTCGCCAGTGACATCGTCTTTCCCATGCACTCGAGGTGGATTGTACTGCAGATTATAAACACGGCCACTCGGTATATGTACCCATCGGTTCTCGATTCTTTCCAGAATCACGTCTTGTGGAACATTGAGATCAACCACCAGATTCAAGTCACATTCCTGTAATCCAGCATCTAGGGTCTTAGCCTGATTAAGTGTGCGGGGGAACCCATCCAGTAGCCATGAGCTTCCCTCGTTTAGTAATCGCTGTCTGCTGAGCTCAGCAATCACAATATCACTTATTGTCTTGTCTGGGACGAGCTTCCCTTGTGCGATGACCGAGCTAGCGAACTGGCCAATCTCTGAACTCTCTGCGATTTCTCGACGCAGCAGATCGCCAGAGCTGATAGCTGGCAAAGTGAAGTGCTTCAAAAGCTTTGATGTCTGTGTGCCCTTCCCAGAACCCGGGGCTCCAAGAAGAAGTAAACGCAATGGTCGTAGCAGAGTATGAGCCATTGTGAGTTTTTGGGGAATTTATCTGTTGTTGTCTTTCAATGATGATGTTTTTGTTGGTGATGTTTTAGATAGGAGTGATGGCGGTAAGCGACACACCACACACAACCACAGCTGGCAGCTGGTGGTTGGCGGACGGCGGAACGGAAAGACTAGTCACATCATAACAGTTGGTGATTTGTATTTCCCAGAAATCTTCGAACGCGGAGACAGGTTTTGTTACGATAAACCCACCTGTTCTGGCTATTCCCACTCTTCCATGTACACGTATACACGTATGGTACATACTACACCGGCGGCTAATATAGAAAACTGCTCCCTCTACTTGATGGAAGGAGTTAGTCGTATTGAGTTCAGTTACGAACAGCCAGGACACCGCTAACACAGTAGAGGCGCATAAGGCATTTACAAAAGAGCCAACAGTTTCTATAAGTATTACCGTAAAGTAGGAGATGAAGGTCCAAAAAAGTTATGTACATACAGTATGTAGACGAGAAAGTGGTGTTTGGATGTAATACTGCGAAGGTGTGCCCCGATATGGACGGCCTACTGAATCTCTTTTAACAGGATAGGTGACAATTTGAGACGCCAAAGGACTGGCAAAATGTTTGACTACATACAGTATGTACTATGGTGTCCAGAGGGGACATATTTTAGAAAGTGGTTTGATTGTAAAGTCCAGATGAGAGGATATGTATATGTAATAATGCTCACTACAAACAGTTCTACTACTATCAGGCCATGGAAGAAGAGAAATACTAGTTGAATATGAGGACAACATAATGCCAAAACTTCACTATCTCACATATCAAGACAAACAACACCAATTACATTACCAAAATCCGGAGACCCCTTGAAATCACGAGCTTATATGGTGGTGTCCGGATGTCGGTCTTTTCTCGCGAAATCGATAAAATCTAAACAATGAGCTCAAAAAATGATACCACGTCAAAAATCTGGGAAATATCTTCAGGTGATTTAGGGCTAATTGTTAGTTATTTTTTGCTGTGTGTCATCGAAGCTTCTAAGATGGGGGAGCCACAACGGAAGTATGACTTTTCTGACTACATCAAGCTGAAAAAGATAAAGAGAGCGACCCAGGATCAAACAGCACAGACTAAACCACCATTATCAAACGGGAGTACTAATTCCAATGAGCTGTTGAAGCCCGGAGAGGCCTGGGATAATTTGGATAAGTGGTACTCGAGACAGTCTGAGCTACCCCCTATGCTATCGCCAACTTTGCCCGCCAGGTTTGTGCACTCCAAGGTTTCGAGGTTGGATTTGGAGAGTGACACTGAAATGCGGGATAGCACAGCCAAGGATGCCCCGGATTCTACTCCTTTCAAATTACAAAAAATTCCCCAAAGCGATCATGACGATATTCCCAAGATGCTCTCACCTACACTTCCAGCGAAGTATGACTCACAACAAAGTGGTACTCCAAATGGTAAATCTAAGCTACAGAAGGAGACGCCTGAGTCCCAAGGTACCATGCAGAATAAATGGAATGATCCTGAAGAGAGACAAGGATCCAGGAGCTTTGAAAGAATTGAGCATATGGGTGTACACTCGTATAGACTAGTTAAAACGCCCGCCGAGAAACGTTTCCTCCTTACGCTGCATGTTCCAAAGTATTATAGACAAAAGAGAAATAATGTTGAACTATCGAAATCTTCTGGAAAGTCCGAGATGGTTGGCTTGGGCATTAGAACAAAAAACGACAAGAAACCTAAGAAAAGGAAGGCTAGTCCTTCTCCAGAGCCTGTGAAAAAACTGGGGTTGTCTAGACCAAAGGGGCCTGCGGCTATGCAGAACAAAGATCATGGGAAGCTGATAGAGAGACATAAAGAGTATTTGGAGGTTGCAACATCAATGAAACATAAAGGTGATGACTTGGCACAGATTAATAACAAAGAATCAGTGGCACACCATCTGCACTGTGTGATAATATATCTCGTCGCATTCACTTATGACGATAAATCAAGGGCAATGATAAAAAAGCACTACAATGATCAACCATGGGTGAGTCTATTGACGTTTATTAATGCTTCTATTGAAGTGTGTTCAGATCTCAAATACGATGATATAACAGGGCTTTATTTACAGATACGATGTGCAGTCTGTGAACATATCTGTATGATATTGGAAGAATTCATGGCTTCGAATAGAATCAGACGGAAAAGAGCAGATACAAATGAAGCATTGATCCGGATTGATGACTTAATGATGGGTTATATGGAGAGCTACTTCAAATATAGGAACCTGGCTAGAGATTCGTTGAGACAAGGTGAGCAATTTCTTAGCATTTTCCAGCTGACGGAGAAGTATCCAGAAGTTGTTAGAATCTTCCAAAAGCAAGAGAAATCAAATAGAAGTGAAGTATCATTATCTACTCCCCCTTCCAAGATCAGATCGAATACTAAGTTACCTGATCCTGTTAGGGATGAATTCCAGTTACCTATATGCAATGGCTCAAGTCTAGCGGAAATTACTTCGTATGCTTTCAAAGTAATGAAACAATGGTGCAAAAATGAAAAAATTCAGTACAAGCAATGGGTATTTGAATGAACCACTGGAAAAATGGGTGTTATTTATAGGGGTCGGTGATTAATGAATGAATATGTATGACTTTTAGATCTATGATTTTATAGTAACGTGTTCTCGTACTTTTTCAAAGAGTATGCTGATTAAGAATGTTTTCCACAATAGATTTCAATCCAGAATCATCATATCTCGTCCTCACATCGAAATTGACATCAAGGTTCTCTAGTATGTAAGGATTGTTGACCGCGTGCTCATCATCATGAGGTATCTTGCTGACTTTATACTTTTTGATAAAGTTTTCCTTAGAATCTTCCACGATAATTTCCTGGCCAATTTTGAAAATTTTGAGCTCATCAGTTTCATTAGTTCCCAGTAGCTGTTTTATATTATGACGGTGATGAATCTGACTAGTTCCTGTCTCATTATTCAATGTTGAATGACCATTATGATCTTTATCATCTTCGAAGTTGATGATTTCCATCTCAACATCCATTGTGGTTGTTTCAGTAAGAGGAACTGACTCTCTACGTAAACTTCTTTTGACCTTGACGATATCAAATTTTGAGAAGAGGACAAGCACGGTGACTGAAAAACCATGCACAATTATTGATGTTATGACAATAAAACATACAATGGGCCAAATACATTTTAGAAGATGTGTGTATGGACTTCCTTCGACACTTTCTTCTCCCAACTCAAATCCCATATGCTCTTCAATCAAAGATTTGGCAAAAAGGCAACAGAACACTCCGCCGACACCAATAGGGCCAAAATGGCCCACCAAAATAGCTTCCTTCCAAGTTGTCAATGTCGGCACAAATGGCTTGGATGCAAGCACAGCTGGTATTCTTCTGAGAAATATAATTACAATACCAAGAAGCACCAGCCTCCACCAGTCTAATCCTAGCTCAGGATTATTGAAATCACTCCAGGGGATAATAGTACCAAAATACATGAAGTATCCGACATTGAGCAGAAGATCAATGGAGTTGGACAAATGCTGACCTTCACTTTTAGAGGCAAACCAACCATTCCAAGCAAAAGCTCCTCCTGCGGCAAAGGAAACCAGTAAATCATCTACTCCTAAGATTGATCCCACACCAGTGCAGATCAATGAAACGAAGACATAAAGAACTAGAAGCGACTCTCTATCAATGAGTCGCTTCTTCTCGCAAAACTGAATCAACTTTCTTGCAACAAACCCAATAATCACACCCAAAATCACTCCAAAGACACATTCGTAGAGGATGGAGACACATATCCAGTCACGGATAATCACACGGGGTTCTCCTGAGTGCACAAGTAGGTTCACAGCAAGCATGACAAATGGGAAAGCCAATCCGTCATTGGCGCCAGACTCAGCACTGATCAAATGTCTTAAATAAGAGGGTATACGCTCACCAAACTTGCCCTTCCCAACAATCGCAGCAGCCAGCACGGGATCTGTTGCAGTGATAGCTGCAGATACAGTTAGCCCTCCCACAAAGTGAAGGTCTGGAAAGAGAGCGTATGCAAAGGCACCCGTGATAAGCCAACCTGAAATCATCGTGAACAGCAACAATATAACAACTGAAGCCCAGTTGGTTTTCATGTATTTTCTCGGAAGCTCGACACTGATCGCAAAGATCTGAATTACAAGCACCACCCTTGAAATCTCTTGAGTAATGTACTCAGTGTTCCCCCACTCGAAGGGATCTATCCAGTGCAAGACATGGGGACCAACCAGGACACCGAATAGTGTACTGACCATTGCTTCACCAATGAAGAGCCTTTCCTTCAAAAACAGCGAGAAAATACAGAACAATGTGGAGCAGACACCGAGGATGGCGTAGGACTTGTGCGCCTGATCATCTGGATCAAGCTGTGACCATACTGCCATAACTAAAGCACCTTTACCTGTGTAATGAGCTCTATTGAAGAAACGTCAAGGCCAGAAATTGGAATGGAGGCAGCCGGTGAAAATTCTGTGCAGCGGAAAAACTGATTGGAATTTGTTTATCGAAAACGCGGATGCCATCAGCTGGTGACACATGAGATTTGGTTCGGGAGTCGGGTGGAGCGTAGTGTTGTTGTTGTTGTTGTTGTTGTTGTTGAAAGGGGTTACAGTGGTAGTAGTCAATTGGCAGTAGCAGAAAGCGTAAGATAGTAGAGATTAGTAGGAGTAGTTAGTATGGGTAGCAAAGATGGAGCAACTATCACCAGCAACAATCAAGACCGTAACAAAGAAAGCTCTACATACTAGTTAACAACAATCACAGCGCTAATGTACAGCCAATGCACGCAACAAATCACATTTCGGGGTTTTACTGTCACTGTGGAATTCCTTGTCTTTGAGTGAATAATCTCTATATTCCGACCCTTAACTATGCGCTTATGTACTGTGTATTCCGACTTTGAAGTAAATTCGTACTCACTCACAGCGTTTTTTTTTTTTTTTTTTTTTTGCCTTGCGATGACTTGGAAAAATTGTTCAAATTATCTCTCTTTTTGATTTGATTCTGTTTTGACACCAATTGATTTGATTTCATTGTCTCACGATGCTTGCCAGAAACGTCTCTAAGAGGTTCTTGTCAACCTCCGTCAGAAGACTCCAGGCCCAGGTTCCTCCTCCACAGGTTCCTAAACAGGTTCCAGCTGCAAAAAGCTCTGGCTGGAGAAGAGCCGGAAGAGCCATCTGGAGAACTACTTGGATCTCTACTTTGTTAGCTACTGCCTACGTCTCCTACCAGATCTACGACGAGGCAAACCCGGCCCCACAACAACCACAATCCCCAACTCTACCAAACGGTGCTCCAAAGAAAACCGTTGTTATCTTGGGTTCTGGATGGGGTGCCGTCTCTTTGTTGAAGAACTTGGACTCCACTCTGTACAATGTCGTTGTTGTCTCTCCAAGAAACTATTTCCTGTTCACCCCACTGCTCCCATCTGCCCCAACTGGTACCATTGAACTCAGATCCATCATTGAGCCAATCAGATCCATCTGTAGAAGATTGTCTGGTGAAGTTATCTACTACGAAGCTGAAGCCACTAAAGTTGATCCAAAAGCCAAAAAATTGACCATCAAAGGTGAAGGCTCTGCTACCCAGGACATCAGCTACGACTACCTCGTGATGGCTGTCGGTGCTAAACCAAACACTTTTGGTATCCCAGGTGTCTTTGAAAATGCCTCTTTCTTGAAAGAAGTTCCAGATTCCCAGGAAATTAGACGTAAAATCTTACACAACATTGAAAAAGCTGCTCATTTACCTAAAGAAGACCCAGAACGTAAGAGATTGCTAAGTTTTGTCGTTGTTGGTGGTGGTCCAACAGGTGTCGAATTTGCTGGTGAATTACAGGATTTCGTTGACCAAGATTTGATTAAATGGTATCCATCCGTGGCTAAAGAGATCAACGTCACTTTAGTCGAAGCTTTGCCAAACATTTTGAACATGTTCAACAAAAAGTTGATCAAATACGCCGAGGATCAATTCCATGAGGAAAACATTGCTCTTAGATTACAAACCATGGTTAAAAACGTTAACGATAAAGTGATCACTGCTCAAGTGAAGAGAGCTGATGGTACTTCTGCCTTGGAGGAAATCCCATATGGTGTCTTGGTTTGGGCTACTGGTAATGGTGCTAGAGAAGTCACCAAGAATTTAGCTGGTCAATTAGAAGGTCAAACTTTTGCCAATAGAGGTTTATTAATCGATGAACAATATTTGAAAGTCATTGGTGATGATTCCATCTTCGGTATTGGTGATTGTACCTTATCCAAGAAATTTGCCCCAACTGCTCAAGTTGCTCATCAAGAAGGTGTTTATTTAGCTAAATTGTTGAGAAATTTAGCAAAGATTGATTCTTTAAGATATGAATTAAATCAAACTACAGAAACTGGTGAAAAGGGTAAAATCTTGGCCAAGATTGAAAAATTGGCAACTTTTGAACCTTTTGAATACAATCATATGGGTGCTTTAGCTTATATTGGTGCTGATAAAGCCATTGCTGATTTATCTTGGGGTAATTGGAGTAGATTATCCCTGAGTGGTGAATTGACCTTTTTATTCTGGAAAGGTGCCTACGTTGGAATGTGTTTGAGTTTTAGAAACAGATGTTTGGTTGCCTTGGATTGGATTAAAGTTGGTATCTTTGGTAGAGATTCTTCAAAAGAAGCTTGAAGTTAATATTCAGAATCATAAATTAAAATATTTAAATCATTCAATATTCCCTACCTATCAAATATTCTCATTTATTGATGTCATTTATTGATATTTTTTATATCTTTATATAACAATCTGTCTTATTCCTTTTTTGTGATACTATGATTTCTTAGATCTACCCCTTTTTTTATATAGTTATAGATTTATGTTACGTGCTTCATTTGAATGTTTTGTATATGTATATAACAATTAATTGATGAGTACTTTTGTCAAATTGATCATTTAGCGATGGAACCTGTCTCACCTTCATTCAATTGATCTTTTTTCAAAAATTCCAATTGTTCATTAACTCGACCACACCATTTCTCTGGATCTCTCATTCCCTTTATATTCATATCCCCATGTTTACAAACAATCCATGACATTGTTTCCCAAATCTTGGCTTCAATATCATATCCAATTTCTTGTAATAACACTTTACTGTATAATCGTCTTCTATTCCCATCACCATTATGAATCATTCTAAACCCATTCCCATCAACTTTCCATGGATATAATTTCGGTTGATTGCAATGCAAAAAAAAAGTTTCTGATTTCCCATATTTATGCATTAAATAGTTGTTTTTAGTTCTATCATATGGGAACCCAGATTGATATTTCTCTGGGTTTTTAGATTGGATATAATCCAAAATTGGATCGTATTGACCCATTGCAGCAATATGGAACTCATAATTCCCAGTCAATTCTCCAAATTCTCTAATATATTCTTGCACTTGATAATAAGGTAGATTGAATTTATGAGCAGCTGCCAAAATGGTTTCTTTGTCACCTTCACCTGCTTGACCTTGAGAAAATAATGGATAGTAATAATCAGGTCCATAGAAATTATAATAAAGAGAAAGGAAAATGGCCTTGACATGAGTTTTCTTATTAATCAAAAGTTGACCAGTTTCAGCAGATGCTTCTGGGAAAGTTCCCTCAAGATCATGATATGAGATTTTCCAATTATAATCCTCAACAGTGTTCAGGTTTTTAGGATGATCCCTTTCATCTCCATAACTATTCCTTATTTGATTTGTTTCATTGACTGGGATCTGTGCAATATCATAAAAACTTGGTGAAGTTGATCTTCTCCAAAAATCAGGCCAGACAACCATTCCATGATTTGTATAAGGTTCATTAATAAATAGCGTATCTGGATTTTTCAATGGAATATTATCAGAATCTAGCATCAACACGTCTTCAAAACTTGTTAATAGTAAAGCCATTGATTTCAATTGATATCCTTTTAATTTCACCTCTGCGGAATCAACATAATTGGACATTAAAATACATTTAGCACCCAAGATTGGGAAAACTCGATCACATAAATCAGGTGAATACTCGGCCTCGGTAGGGATGAACACTTCTACTGGTAATCTTGAACCCGTGTCTCTCAACATTTTCAACGATAACAGAACAAGCCAGTTATAAGTCCCACCACCAGCATACAAGATCCCCTTTCCTTTGATATTTTGAGAAATCTCCTCTGGGAAATCTTCGGGCATTTCCTTCAAGAATTTAGCATGGGATTCTTTTAAACTCTTCTTTTCGTCATCTGAAAGTAGGAAATAACTCTCTAAATAACGCTTGGATCTTATTGGATCAACACCGTTATTTTCTCTAATTTTCCCATTAAGCACAGGCATCTTTTTATCCCAAGAGGTCATATAAGTATTAGAATCATTATAGTGCTTTTCATTGTTCACTGGGCCAATAGATGGATTGCTATTAGAGATGGCTTTGAAAAGTTTGTCATTGATGAATTTTTTGAACACCACCGTTTCCTCAAGGGCCTCATCGATGGCTTCTGTGTTTGAATAATCAGCATACTCTTTGTTTGTGTAGTACTCTTCGTCTGAGTAGTCGTTCACCTGGTGTGTGTCCGAGGTCTGGTTCACCTCCCCATCCAGCAGTGCCGCATGGGAAGAGTCGTCCCCGGGCTTCACTTTGACCAGTTTGAAATCCTCTGATTCATAGTATGCATTATTGTCTGATTTGGACCCATCACTGGCGAAGGAGAGCTGTGGGATCTCTGGGTCCTCCTTGGTGTAAAGATTGTGGATCTGGAGCACCGTGAGCACCGTGAGCAGGGACATCAGCCCGACTGTGACCGTCTTGGAGTTTCTCAGCATGCGTTTGGGCATCGTGCTTATGGGCTGTGTGATGAGATGATATAAATAGAGTAGTAGTAGTATTGAGAACAAGAACAAGAATCAATAGAAAAAAAAATGCGAAAGAATCAAGTGTGTATAAATAAGAGCCGGGGAGCAGCAAGCGAGTGGGTAAGGAGGATTGTTTATACCCACAGGCTCGAAATCGGCTTATATCGAGATTAGCTATAAACTGTGAGAATCTGCTCTTTATAACCTAGTAGTGGTGTTGTGATGTAATTGTTCTAATTCAATTTAATTTAAGGCAGAGAGATTGCTAAACTTGTTTTATTGTTCTCGTTCTTGTGGTGGTGCGGGTTCGTAAGTGTTGGTTGTTGGTCCGTCGTTGTCCCGTGTCGCTTACGGAGTCCCAAGTGTTCAAGGGCGCGTTTTTTCAGTACAGACTCGTAGTTAAATATCTCAGATTTCAGTTCGTGAGACGTTTAAGCACGTTTTGAGTTTTCTGTCTTGGTGTGCATACGGGACACTCAGGGGTGCTCAGGAACATAACCTTGTAGACTGCGTAGGAAACTACAAATACCACCATCGGATAGAGAATCTCCTGCTGAGTATAATTCTCCTTTTATTGTCCCAATATCTCAACATTCAGAGGATCAAACTACAACCATATCTAATCCCAAATCACGCAAATCTTTCAGCTACCTTAAATTAATCCGTAGGCGCAGTGTTTTGATTTTGCTAACCTTAAATTATTGAGCTCCGAGGGTCACCCTGTCCTAAAAGCTGAGCTTTGGTCGGAATATTACGCCATTTATTAGTCAGAATTTTTTGCTTTCGCGAACTCGTTTGCTGTAAAAATCCCATCCAAAAAAGTCAGTGAAAAGTTGGCCATAAATCAAAAGTGTCATAGCTCTTTTAAAGACCAAATCAGTGCAAGTTTCAACAAGTATAAAAGATGTCTGCTGATCATACGAGAGATCCTTGTCCTATTGTCATCCTCAGTGATTTCGGTGGTGCCTTTGCCATGGGTGTCATTGGTGGTTGTGTTTGGCATGGGATTAAAGGTTTTAGAAACTCTCCATATGGTGAAAGATTCCCCGGTGCTATGAGTGCCATCAAGGCTCGTGTCCCTGTTGTCGGTGGGAATTTCGGTGTGTGGGGTGGGTTGTTCTCCACTTATGATTGTGCAGTTAAAGCTGTTAGAAAAAGAGAAGATCCACTGAATGCCATTATTGCTGGGTTCTTCACTGGTGGGTCCTTGGCTATCAGAGGTGGTTGGAGACATACAAGAAACTCTGCAATCACTTGTGCTTGTCTATTAGGTGTCTTTGAAGGTGTTGGTCTGATGTTTCAACGTTATATGGCATGGCAAAATAAACCAATGGCTCCTCCTTTGCCTGATCAACCACAACCTCTAAATGCTTGAAAATAGTGTTAACTTCCCTTGCATAATGAATGTTCTCCCTCCTCCTCCTCCTCTGTTACGATCTTGTTTTTGTTCCCAATCAATTTGTGTGAGGTTGAAAACTCATACTATACTTGTAAATAAACACCTTACAAATTAATTCTCTGTAGATCAGCTACTAAAATCTGTACCATGCTAAATAATTCATTAATTGTCATATTATATATATTATGTATATCATTTGAACCAATTATTAGAACCCTTTGCAGAACTCTTCAAATCATTATAGTCAGATTTGTTATTCATAACTGTCCCCGGTGGACTCCATGAACCTGTAAATTTATTCTCGGTGATAAATGGATGTAATAATGCTTGTTGTGGGGTCCATCTTTCAACGGGACTTAAATTTAACAATCCTCTCAAGAAATGAACCAATGCAGTTCGATCATTCAACTCTTTCTCAATCATGGTACTCGTCATTGTCTTTTTATTCATCGTGTAATTCACAACTAAATCATCCAAATTATCAGTGGGGAAATATTTCTTTCCAGGTTTCTCTTCAGTGTTTTTCTCTAAATTATATTTTTCAATAGGTTTCATCTTATAATCTCCTGTGATTTCATCCTTTTCTAAAAATGACTTGGAGTTCTTCCCCATTTCAACCATCCATGAAGGTGGTGGTCCCAAGATCGAAACAATCTTTGTCAATTGATCATATTCAGAACTCCCTGGGAACAAAGGTAAACCTAAAAACAATTCAGCAACAATACACCCTAATGACCATGTATCTATAGATGTTGAATAAGGTAGCCCCAAAATCACTTCTGGAGATCTGTAGAATCTTGATTGGATATATGTGTATAACGTTTGACGTTCTTGACATGCCGATCCAAAATCAACAACTTTGATCTCAGGTTTATCAGGACTGATCAACAAAATATTCTCGGGTTTCAAATCACAATGAATGATTTTGGATTCTTTAAGAACGCATAAAGAATCCAACAATTGCTTAGTAAAACTTCTAACCAGTTTAGTGCTCAACCCTTTATATTGATTTTGTTTCACCAATTCAAATAAATTAGATGATAACAGTTCAAAGACAAGACATAAATGATTTTTATGCAAAAACTTATCCTTCAATCTCAAGAAATGATGTTTATCCATTGGATCAATCTTCTTATTGATCAATTCTAATAATGAAATCTCTGATAATGATTGATTGATATATGCAGGTTTAGATTTGACAACTTTAACAGCAACCAATTCTTTTGTTTTCAAATTTTGGCATTTAACAACTTGTGCAAAAGTCCCATGACCCAAAATATCCAAAACCAAATATTTTCTATTTTCTTGAACCCCAAGAACATCATTGACATACAAGATATAATCATTTTCTTCATTGTCATAACCTTCATTAGATTTCCCCTCGCTTGGCTTGGTCAATACTCTTTTTGGATTCTTGGAAACTTCATAATGGAAATCAGGATTGCACAAGGAATAAGTGGTAATCAATTCAGAAGTCAAAGATAATAATGGTGATATGTAATTCGACCCCATTGATGCCCTTCTATATTTGGGTGCCTTGTTAACCACGGGTTTCAAGTCAGCCTTACTTGTAACTTTACGTGCTTGTGGAGCAGGGAGTTGTTTAAGTTGAGGATATGCCAATACTGATTGTCTGCGAGGGAAAAAGGGAGAGTACCCCTGTTGTTGTTGCTGCTGTTGTTGTTGTTGTTGTTGTGGATGTTGATGAGTCTGGACAGTAGCCACGGATTGTCTTCTTTGAACATCATTCAATTGCACTGTAGGATCAGCGAAATACGTCGGCGGTGGAGCAGGAGCTCTTGATGGGGGTAAGATGAGAGAATTTTTGCGAGAGACGTTCGGGCTCATGCTATCATATTCATATGTTGTTGGGAGCTGATTGTTGAATGTGGTACGTGATGGGGTGGAGAACTGTTGGGGCATGGTGGGTGATTTCTGTTGATACCACGGGTTTTTAAATTGGTTTGTGGGCGAGCCATAAGGGGAATGGCCCGGCTGATGTTGCTTGAGTTCAGCAGTGGCTGTGAGTCTTGGTGTTGTTGTATTCATGTTTTGTATCTGAGACTGTCTGTAGCTGTTATTCCAACTGATTTCGGGTTGTTGTGGTTGTGGTTGCTGCTGCTGCTGCTGCTGCTGTGGTTGTAAGCGTGGCTGATGCATTGGTGATAAGTAGTGCGGCGACTGCTGGTGTATCGGCAGTTGCTGTAGCTGTGTGTGGGGAGGAGGAGGAGGCATCGAGCCGTGTAATTGGCTTTCTGGTGCTAGTTGTTGATGTTGAACTTGTTGTTGATGCTGTTGCGGGTGTTGTTGTTGTTGCTGCTGTTGCTGTTGGGGGTAAACCGGAGTGCGCTGGTCATCCAATGAGGGCTGTGCGCTGCTGTAGTGGTAGGACATGGCTCAATTGTTCCAAATGTCGCTGTTTGTTGTGAGGATAGCGATGATAGATCACCCGATAAGATCAAGATCACGTAAATGCTTGAAATAGTCAAGGAAGCGTGCCCAAAAAGCGGTATAAAGCCAGTAAAAGGCGGTCAGTCAACCGCGCGCGAGTCAATTCAGCAGAACACAAAGCCAAGTGAGCCCTGTGGAACCCCGTGAGATCTGGTTTGTTGTGATTGTTTCTGTTCCTGGTTGGTTTTAGCCACTTTATTTATTGCTGTCACTGTCAACCGCGCGCTAAGGGGAAAGCTCCGGGGTACAATGAGTATGGGTGGCACGTGCACAATAGTCGGATAATGGCTGTTTTTATTTACCCTGCCTTAATCTTTCACTATTTTCCATAGTCAAACATATAACAACAATAATAATCAGTTAAACAACAGAGTTAGAAGGGTACTGAAAGCGATACCTGAACAATTTAAAGCACACAGACCACAATGAACGTCTCTACATCGACATCCGGGGTCAGAAGAAGAACGGCCAGAAGTCTTCAGGAAGAGGAAGAGAACGCAGCCACATTACAACTAGGCCCAGAATTTAACATCAGACAGTACACACACGATGGTGAAGAGTCGGATCTTATCACTTTAAACCTTTCAGAAGCTCGTATCCTGATCAGAGCAGCGCTGAAGATGCGTAAGAAGATTATGACCCCAAATGGAGAATTCAAAGAGAACTATGACGCACAAGACCTGGATTTGGACGTTGATGATGGGAACGATGATGATAATAACGAGATTGCCAAAGCTGCCATTGCAGTCGGAGCCAATGAGGTGTTGAAGAAAACTTTGGATTATCTCTCCGTGTTTGCTAGATTCAGAGATGAAGAAACAGTGTCTGCAGTGGAAACTCTACTGAAAGCACCAGAGAATTCCAATCTGCATCCTTTTGAAATTGCTCAATTGGGATCTTTAGCCTGTGATGATGCAGATGAGGCAAAGACTTTGATACCTAGTTTGGCAAACAAGAAATCCGATGAAGAGCTCCAGAATATCTTGAATCAGCTGTCAAGATTAGAGACTCCTTATTGATTGAGAAAAGCAATGTGTACTTCTGTTAATATAGACTAATGACTTCTACCTTTATCATCTTTTCAAACCACTCTACAGACCTTCAAAATCATGAGCTTCATTAAATTCAAAACTACTTTTTTTTTTCTTCACTTTCTTTCTATGTACTTGATGCCTTATCCTTCAAAAAAGTTTTCCCTCCAACTCTCCACCATCTTGGCAAACAACTATGTTGTTCAATATCAATCACATTCGGTGCTTCAGGATCACAAAGACATCTTTTCTGTAATCTTAGAGCCCCACTGCTTGGACAATTGGAAAATGGCGGATGGAAATAACCAATATCTTCAAAATAATGTAACTCACTCTTGTCCATAAACAAAACAACAGCCAAAGTATGAACTGGAGCATCACCCCATCTTTCATAATAAAACCCACCTGCTTTGTTTAAATAATCAAAATATGCTTCATATGCTTCACTTCTGAAAAAATCTAAATTCCCAATCTCAAAATTACTCCAAAAATGACATAAATTATAATCATTTGCCAAATCAATTCTAATGTCAGTGTTTGCAAATGGATCAACATCATGGATGAAGTCTAATGAATTATTTGGATGTAAATATTGTGGATTCATTTCAATAAAATCCATAACAGTATCATAAAGCGTTGGAATCGTCTCTTCATATTCATGAATCGAAATAACAAACCCATACTTCTTATTGTTAACTCTCATCACTTCAAATGGATCATATTCAAAATCACAATAGTATTCAACACCTGGTTCCACTCTAAAATACCATTCATACTGTTTAACTAATTCTTGCTTGTAGAAAAACCCAGAATTAAAACGACACATGTTTCTATAACTCTTTGAACTCCCATATATGACACCATTCTCCTCAGCTTGTTGTAAACATTCTTCGAACAAAGTCTCATTGATGAAATCAGGTCTATCCCATTCTTCACTTGGAATCAAACCATACTGAGTCTTCCCTGAAGCCATTAACGTCGTAGCTTCAATAAACTCAGGATCAAACGGTACATCGTTCAAAAAAGTCCATGGGTATTTATACTTTTTATTAAATCTATCCTCCAAACTTCTCATGGACTCCAATGCAGAATCTATTTCCCAATTACGAACCAGCATCAATATAGTGGCATTTTCCTTTCCACCAATAAATGAATCACGATCATCTTCTAGTCTAAAAGTTTGTGAATATGAATTAGACGCCAGTTTTGCTCTGAATCTATGCTCTGGATCAAATCGAATCGAATTCTTTTCTCTTATATGCTGGAAATAACTCTTGAATAATGATTGTTCATATGTGACAGAATCCAACTTCTCTTTAACAAAACTAGTCGTTTGGAACAAAATCGCCACCAAACAAGTTATGCAAATCCATACTTTTTGGAAGAATTGCATGCCGGATACCAACTATGACTGATATCCTCAAGATCAATTGACTATCAAGTTTTGCTCACCGAAAGCAAAAAAAAAAAACGCTTTGACGTCAACTTTCCAAATCATCGAGGTGTTAATTTTTTCTCGGCTGATGATGGGCTTCGCCTAAGCGGATATAAGCGGAGAACTAAAGCTAATACTACTACAAAGTGGGAAGTTGACACACATGTTTTCAATTATCGAACAAAGAATATACAAGAAAATGCCCACCTAAAGTCTCAAAAGGGTTTCCATATGCTCGTTGTATCTGAGACCAGCAGCTTTGGAGTTGTTCACAATTTTTGAAATCTCAGCGTACTCATCATCTGTCAGAGTAACCTTCTTGAAGTTTTCATTAAATCTCTCCAAGGATGAATTTGATGGAATCGGAATCACTTTAGGAAATTTGACACCATTGACAGTTTTCTCACTGTGATACTTCACCCATGATAACGCTAATTGGGCAATAGTCACTTGCTTCTTTTCAGCAATCTTTGTGAATTCTTGCACAATAGCCACGTTCTTTGCGAGGTTCTCTGGTTTAAATCTATCAAATGTGGCACGCAAATCATTGATAGTAGTATCTGCCTTGATAGCACCTGTCAATAGACCTCTCGACAATGGAGAATAGGCAATGATTGGAATGTCGTGCTTCCCTGCCACTTCCGCCAACCCATCTTCTGCAATTTCTGGACTCAACAACGAGAATTCAACTTCAACACCAACTGGTTTGTGCTTACTGATCTTAGTAAACAATTCCAACGTCTTTGCACTGACTTCAGACAGAGTGTAGGCCTTAATAATACCGGCATCAATGGCCTCGTCTAAAGCAGCAGCAGTCTCTTCAAATGGAATACTAGGACTGAGTCTGGCAGGTTCAAAGATATCCATATCAGGGATGTATTGCAAGATATGATTAATAGACTTGGAAACACCTTCTTTGGTAGGACAAGGACTCATTGTAGACATATCAAAGGCGCCTTTGATAGAGATGACAACATGTTGACGTTGTTCTGGATATTTCTGGAAAAACTCTTGCACCAACTTCAGATTGGAATCATCTGGACCATAAAACTCACCACCATTGAAAAAAGTCTTTTGGGGAAGATTCAACTTGATAGCAGCGAGCATGACATCAAAAGAGGCCTCTTGAGTGATTCTTCCGGGCATTATGGTGAAGTTCATAAGGCCTAAGCCTTCGATGGAAACGTCTGATAAGTCAAATGGCATTTTGGAAATTGGACTCTATTAGGGGCTGTACTGATGAAGTCATATAAAGCCAACATGAGATAAGGGGACATGACGACAGCTTTATATAGGAGAATGGCGGCGCTTTTAGTGGGAAAGAAGGTTGAGTTAACGGGGACCTGCCACTCAATCGGGATTTTCCCCACACATATAACCACATATACGAGCTATGTTTTGCATGAAGGGCCTACGGCCTAAAAATTGTTCCGCATAACAAAAAAGAAAAGAAGTTTCATTTATTTAGTTTGTTAAATGTCTGATATACGTATACAATTCCACATAACTCATACTCTCAAAAGACCAGCGGCATGTTGGTTGTATCTATGACCAGCAACGTGTTCACCATTGATGGTCTCATTGAGCTTAGCAAATTCTTCATCAGTCAAAGTGACTTTCTTGAAATTCTCATGCAATCTCGTGATATGAGAATTTGATGGAATCGGAATAACTTTTGGGAACTTTACACCATTAACAGTCTTCTCACTGTGAAACTTGATCCATGCCAAGGCTAATTGAGCAGATGTAACACCTTTCTTTTCAGCAATCTCAACAAGTTTCTCAACAATAGCCAAGTTCTTTGGTAAGTTCTCTGGACTGAATCTCTCAAAATGGCTACGAAGATCGCCTTGTTTTAGATCATCCACAGATTTAATAGCACCAGCCAATAAACCTCTAGATAATGGTGAATAAGCAACAATTGGAATGTCGTATTTCCCTGCAATTTCAGCTAATCCATCTTCTGCGATTTCTCTAGTTAATAATGAAAATTCAACTTCAACACCAACTGGTTTGTGCTTAGCTGTCTTTGCGAAAGTTTCCAAACTCTTGACACTAACTTCTGACACAGTATAAGCTTTTATTTTCCCAGAATCAACAACACCATCTAATGCTGCTATTGTTTCTTCAATTGGAATTCCTGGATTCAATCTTGCAGGTTCAAAAATATCCAAATCTGGAATGTACTTCAAGATGTTATCAATTGACGCATTAATACCCTTCTCATTAGTTATAGGAGCATGTGTTTTTGGATCGATGGCACCTTTAATGGAAATAACGACATGTTCACGTTGGGCGGGATATTTTTCAAAAAAAGCTTGGATCAGTTTCAAATTAATACAATCGGGACCGTAAAATTCACCACCATTGAACAAAGTCTTCTTAGGCAAGTTCAACTTGATAGCTTCATTCATCACTTCAAAGGCAGTTTCTTGTGGAACTGGATCTGGTCTCCAGGTGAAGTTCATAAGACCTAACCCTTCTGTAGAGACTTGAGATAAATCAATTGATGGCATTTTTGTTTGTTGTTGTAGCAGGATACTTATTAGTTAGCAGCTGATAATACCAGTTCTCTTCAAGGGTTGTTACAATTGACGAGGGAAATCATGTCCTTTTATACTTTTCCAGGTCCTCATATCACACTCGAAAGTTGTGAAGTTGAATTTCCCATAAACTCGTTACGCACCACATTTTTCCATTTTAACTAGAGGTTTTAACGGGATGTTGAGACCACAAGAAGTAATTTTCGCGGGTTTTTCGCGAATGCGTCTTGCTGCACGCCAAACCCGCCTGCATATGGCTCTCGATCATATACAAATAGGCAATACTGAAGAAAGTAATTAGTAATTTTGTACGGGTTTAAAGGCGTTTAAATGTTGGATAAAGTCATTGATTCTTGTCTCATTTGTGATTGGCTAACAAAGGCAGCTTCTCTGCGGAAAGAACGGCTTTAAGAGCCTCTAATTATCTTAGAAAGAGGTGGTCAGCTATTTAAGAATAGCGAAGTTTGACACATAGTAAGCCGAAGATGCGAACAATACCCCTGAGGTAAGGTATAACTATGAAAATAACACTTATTATAAGGGCCTTATAGCACATTATCTGCTCGCGAGTTTCGAGAGAATTGTGTCCAGAGTGCCAGCTTGTATACAACACGTATAACTCAAAAGTATTCACTTATGGAAAATGAGGTTCTACGTACTACTCTTCTGTTGCATTGGAGCAACTTGATCTATAGCACTTGGACATAATGTACTCATGATGCCATAAATAAACCGTTAATCATAGGGCTCTTTCCATTGATAGTAGCTTAATACAGCTGTCTTCACCTAAAATAGGCTGCAAAGTGATCATCTGTATTATCAAGGAATCCCATATACAGCGCCGTATCACTGTGAGCTACGAGGTGTCATAGTCTATCCAAACATCTATTCATCAGCAGATTCATCAGCATCACTTTCTTCTTTCTCGGCTTTCTTATAAAAGGGAAGAGCAGCACTTTCATTGGTTTTCACAAACATTCCTTGTATGCCATTATTACGTTTAATAACACCACCTGTTGGTTGAAATTTTGGATTCTTCAAGAACTGAACCACTGCAATAATATTGTCTACCAGTTCATCGACTTTAAAGTCTGTAAACCCGATCTTGATCGTAAAAGTGTTATCAGTACTCGGAATGTAGAATGTATTCTTCACAATGGATTTCACTTGATCCTTGACATATTTGGCATCACATTTTTCGATACGGTCTTGTTTTTTGAGTGCTAAATCCTTGGCATCAGGTTTGAACATTTGAACCATAAACGGGATTTTCTTATGACCTTTGTAGAAAACTTCCCCTAAGAATTTTGATAATAAGTGATGAATTCTGTGATCACACACAATAACATCGTAATCATGGTAAAGCTTCTTACATGCTTTTGTAGTCTTAGTCAACGTTCTCAGTTTCTTCAAGGGCATGATGTCATAAAATAGGTCTTCAGTTGGTGAACCTTTCTTTGTTAAAACATCTCTGTAAGGTGTTGATGGATCCTTTGTAACAAGCAGAATGGATGTCTCGCTTGTTCTAGAAAGTCTATTTGGGATAGGTCTGAAGCAGCGTTAGTATAAATAATCAAGAGCACCTAAAAGAAGGGAACGTACATTATTCTAGGGATGTAGTCTTTTTGTCTTGCCAAAGGTTTTTCCGTGTTGATCACAAGGTAAATGTACTCATGAGTTTCTCCTTTGGTCTTTATCTCATGTGCTATAAGTGACTTCAAAGCCTTTTTGGCTTCTGCCTCAGTCTTCTGGCCCAGCTTGAAGCTCATATCCACTGAAAAAAATTAAGTAAAATAGATATTCGATTGATGTTGTACGCTCAAGTTGTACGCTCAAGTCATCTCATCATACAAAAAAATTTAATTAAAAAATCAGTCTCATAACCCATCCGAACACCGATCACCTTCTGGAAAAATCCGAAACATGCATTTCTATCTCCGTCCTCAAGCCAGTGAGAGCACGTTTTTGATGAACATCATCGCAAAACAAAAGCGGAAGGTGAACAATTGCTTTGGGTAGATCTCTTGAACAATGAGGTACTCGAGTCGCAACGTGCTTAAAGCTACTTTTCTAAATATTACCGTTGTTGGACTGAAGATATAGCTATTCTGCTGGCTTTGCGTTCGGTGTTCGCTATCTGGTATCTAAGACCTTCATCATCACGGACAGGCAATTGAAATTTGACACCCTTGAGAGCTGAATAACAAATTTTTTAGCTTCTCAACTATTCTCTCGGTAATTACTCAATTCAATAATAGTCCTGCTGCAGGTAATATAGTTGCATGTCGAATCTCCTGAAGCAGTCTCCCCTACAAAATCAATTATATAAAGGCACCACCAAGCCCACAATCGACATACAACTCTAAAGTTTCTGATTTCAGGATATCATCTCACCACATTCGCTCATGATGATTTTCTCCACTCTCGCTTATACTGCTGCCGCTGCCTCGTTTGCAACCTTGGTCATTGCTGAACAGATCATTGAACATCTAGAGCCAATGAGTGCCCCAGATTATGTGAAAAGACCGCTATCAGGATACCATTATGGTTCAATTTCCCCAATGGGTGTTTCCGAGACATACAACTATTGTAACATGCCTCGTGTTAATAACCAGACCTATCAAAATGTCTCGTCTGAATATGATTTGGTTTATGTCGAATTAATCCATCGTCATCATAAGAGAACCCCTTATGCTTCCAATCTGCTCCCAGGTGACATCTTGGAATCCTATTATGACTACCCAGAAATTACTAATGGTGGTAAGATTGACTCTTACTATCACGGTTTGGACTTGTACCATGTCTATCATGATTTATTGGGATTGATTCCTGATGAATACGATACTTCCAAGACAGCTTGGAGAGTTACCAATAACAACATCACCACTGCTGTTTTCAATTCATTGATCAAGGCTTTCTATCCAAACGACAATGTTACAGTTGAATTACGTGAAACTGATAATTTAGAACCAAATCTTGACTGTCATCAGGCAGATGACTTGAAAACGTTTATTAGATCAAGTGATCTATGGTATGAAGAGAGTAATATGACCATCTACTTTGATTTAGCTAACCAGGATGGTATTAACCAAACTTCTTATTCAGGTTTCTTTGGTTCTATTGACCACTTCTTCGACAATCTGTCCTCGAAGACTTGTGGTGGTGACTCTGTCAACATTACTCAAAAGCAGTTTGAAACAGTGATGAAGTTAGGTCACTGGGAATATGATTATACTTATCATGCAGCACCCAATGCTACTGATTATGGTATTTACAAATATGGTAACTTTACTACTGAATTAGCACAACATTTCCAAGAGGTCATTAATGGTGAAAGATCGATTGTTTATCAGCACAATATTGCACATGATGGTTCTATTGCCGGACTTACTGCATTGTTAAGAGACTTTTTTGATGTTGGGTTCTTCCATTGGCCAGGTATGGGTTCTGAATACGTTTTCGAAATGTATAAGAAAGATGATGAGTACTATTTGAGAATTCTCTACTCTGGTATTGAAAAGACCTTTGTTCCCGTTCAAGATTTCTTTGATTATTTGGATAACTTAAATGTTGCTGAGATCTCTTCTCAATGTACCGCTGAATGATACAGCTGTTATTGTAATGTTAAGAGATGTTATTTACTGTGTTCAACAGTGTTTTAGAGTAAAAGTCTGCTATATATTTCTATGACGATGATTGGTATTGTTGACTTGTAGCTGTGCTGTAATTGTCGCACTAGAATAAGCATCGAGTAAACATAAGATACATAAGCACCAATAGTTGCAGACCGCTTACCTAGAGACCGATAGCATGGTACCTTAATATCAACTTAACTCAAAAAGGGGCCCCTATATTTTACTTTGATGTTGCTACAGTAGCGGATTTAGGGGCTCGGATAAAGGATCCATATATTATTATGATGCATGTTTACATAACAATAGCAGTGCGGCCGCGGCTGTCGGAGTAATTCTCGGATTTAAGAAGGAGAAAGGAGAAAGTGAGAAAAGAGAAAAGTGAGAAGTTTCTTTTTTTTGCAGAACAAACGGTCGCGGGCCAGAGCCGGTGCGGGGCGCACGTTTGCCAAGACCTGGCATTCGGTCCAGAAAGTCTTGGCAAGAATACCTTTCACGCTTTGTCTCCGAAAATAAATGGTGAGCAGTGAGTGGGACCCCTGGGGGAAGTTTGCGGTAAGGATGTGGTTGTTGTGATAGTGGTACGGTATTGATTGGGTTCGTAAGAAAGCCCAAAGTATGTACGCAGTACTATCACAAGCTAATAATAGGCATGCAGCCTGGCAAATGAGATCTTTAGTGATGCGCTTAACTATGTTGCACTATAAGCTGTAGTGGGCGCGAAAAGCACACGATATACACTTTACAGCCGCACACAATTGCAATTTATCTTTCAGGCTTCTCATCTTGCATTGCCGGAATTTCTGAATGATGTGATGAACGTGGAATTAAGTGACTGGATTGGAGGGAATTTTAATTGGCTTTGGCGTAGATTTTATCCCCTCATAGGCTCTTGATAACATGGTCATGCGCGTAGCAAGTAATGAGAGAGGTTTACAAGTTTTCTGTCTTCTAGATGAGCATCGGCAGTTTGGGTCCGTCTTTCCAACTTTTGGTTACTATACGTGTAAACGTAGTGACTGTAGTAACTACGACGTTGCCACTAAAAAAATAAACCCATGAGCATGGCTAAAAAGAACGGGATCATATGGTTTCGCGCCAGCCCCGGGGAGCGTATGTTTCCATGATTGCTTCTCTTTCCAATTGACTTTTGAGTGAGTGCTCAGTTGTTTAGATGCGAAGATGAAACGTTGCCACCTACTATGGCTATAGCTGTAGCGGTAGTATCTACTTTGAAATATTCGATGCGCTACTATCCTTGCACCGTAATTGGGTTAAACCCTCAAAAGGCTCGTCGACCGATAACGACGTCAATCTGGGGAATATTAACTACGATTGACGAGGCACTGCACTACTGGACAATATCTCCAGTCCGTCTTCTCTGCTAGATCTTCTCTCTCTGGAGATACGCCCGTACCTGAAAGTCTTATGACTATCGTGAAACCACCGCCAACTTGCTGTGCTGACTTGTCTTCTGTGGCATCGGCACACAATTGACAAATCCTCCTGATCGTTCAAGCCGCTTGGTGCGCGCGGTGTGCAGGACGTGTTTTTTTTCTAGTTCTGCCTTTTTTCGATTTCCTGCAAGTGCTTGGCATCTGCAAATCTTAGCACAACAAACGACGCAAACATCTGAGAGCTTAAAATTTAAATCAAAAAAAAAAAAAAAAAACATTAAAAAAAAAAAAAAAACGAGCACCCCGTTGTCAAAGTCAAAAACTTCGTTTTCCAT
>JAJMFO010000180.1:0-31401 GCA_030574715.1 Xingzhongia strasburgensis
TTCCGATCTCTGCTATGTCCAGCTATCTTGATCCCGGCCTTTTTCATCGAGTCATTTCAGATCCTACATGCACGCAATCTTATACCACTGCTCTCAAATGATCACTAGTCAAGGACTGGATCTTCCTGTTGATCTCGCTATCGATCGTGAAACAGTTTGGTTATCAGTTCTGCCCGAATGCAAGTAATTAAAGTAAAATCTGTACGCGTGCGTTGCCCATAAGCGAATTTTTTCGTGTACCTCGATTGCAAAGGCTTGAAAAAAATAATCTTGTTTGTTTATTTTCTGAGTTATTTGGGTCACAAGAGGTGGTGGAAAGAGATGAGTATAGATATATGATGGCATCGAACACTCACTGTAGTTGACAATTTCAAGTTCCGACTCTTTACACAACTTTTTGACCCTTAAAGCTCTTTTCAGACGTGTTTTCTCCCTTCTGAGATATCGCCGGTAGCGCAGATCCTCGCATAAAACGTTAGATTTTATTTCTTCCTGGAGAATGCCAGCAGGGAATGTTGGCATCAAAAACTGCTCTTTGGTGGACTACAAGACCTTGGAAAGATTCTGTTACTTGGATATATCTCTGCACATCAGCTCAAGGAACACCATCGTGATCAGCACGTCTCTCTAGCACGTCTTGTTGAAGAGCTACGCCCACATCCACAGCGTCAGACATCCCAGTTGCATTCTCACACAGAGTCTGTACGTATAAGCACACAGACCTCAATCCCACGATCGGCCCACAGATCAGGAAACCCCAAGGGCCCAATGGCACAGTTCTCTATTTACGGCTTCTCCAGTAGGGCCTCTTTATATATGTATGCCCTTCTTCCCTGTACTCAATTTTCCAGCTTCCTCTCACAACTAGTGTTTCAATATTAAAATCTATCAACTTCATAATGTCCACTGACGAGGCTACCCTATTCGAAGTCAGACAGCTCTCACACAACAAGACACAGCTCAGAAAGTCCATCGTTACCACACACTCTAATCCTTCAGACTCTACTCAGATCGAAGAGGATCAAGAACCAAATACAACCGAAGCAGCCAATACTACGCTGAATAACAATGATTCACTGAATGAAAGTGACGAGGAAGATGAACAAAGAGCAAGACTCGGAGTGTTCCAATTGGATATCCCAACGAGTGATATTGAGCTCACTCTACACCACGAGGACTTGTTAAGAGTTGATACGCCAAATAATAAATCTACTGCCACAGTGGATACCACAGCATTTTATAAAGACATTCAAGGTGATAAAGAGTTTACCACCGAACACAATTCTCAAGTTAATCACAAATCCAGTATGAAAGATCGTGTATTGAGGGCATTCCATATTAAGACAGATAAGTCGGATGCGTCAGAAGAAGATATCAATGAAGAATTAACTCAAAAGATTAATTTTTATGATTTAGAAGCTAAAACATATAAAGGAGAAGATTTCAAGTTCCGTGAAGAATTGAATGGGAAACTTGTACTAGTGACCAATATTGCAACTTTCTGTGGATTAAGTTTCCAGATTAAAGGTTTGGATTATTTGCATAAGAAATATAAAGATCATGGATTAGTGGTTTTAGGATTCCCATCTAATTCTTTTATGCAAGAGCCATTCACTGGAGAGAAACAATACAAAGTTTGTAATAAACTATATGGCGTTTCATTCCCATTAATGGAGAGAGTTAGTGTCAATGGTAAAAAACAATCTGAAGTTTGGAAATATTTAAAGGATAAAAAGAAGGGATTTTTGGGTTTAAAGACTGTTAAATGGAATTTTGAGAAATTTTTAGTTGATAGAGATGGTGAAATAATGGGGAGATATTCTCCATTTCAACTATCAAGGGGAACAATTGAGCCGTTTATTAGAGATTATTTGATCAAAGAAGGGACTTTGGAACCAGAAACTGAAGAGGAGAAGGCATCATTAGAGGAATATATTAAATTACAAGAGGAGGAAGTACAGAAATTATGGAATAATGAAAAACCTACAGAGAAGGTTGAAGTCAAAGAAATAAAAGAGAAAAAGTCAAGTAAGGATAAAGATGATAAGAATAGCGATGAATCACCTGAAGCAAAAGACTGTTGATGACCGGTGTAAATTTCGAGGAGAATTTTGATAGATTTCTGTTATGAATTTCTCATGTTGATGATTCTGTTTGATGTATTATATAATATAGACTTTAAGATTTAGAAGTTGTAGCTCTCCAGTATATATCCAGCACCATAGATGATCTCATACAGACCAATACACAAGGTCCAGCAAGATAAAGTTGTCAGCTGTGCACACTCATGCTTAGGCTTGGGCCCAGATCAGATTTCGTGCAGTGGGATAACACAAGTTTTGAATTTCACGCACTATCTACGAGTTGAAGGGTATTGATGGTTTGCCCTATGATTGGGCAATTTGGGTGCGTATGGAAGCGTGTAGAGGTGGACTGTGGTGGTACCTGAAATATCAGTGCTGTCAAGAAACACGAAACCAGGAAATATTTCAGCCCCACTAGCAGTTACGATCTTTCCCCAACTATGATTCAGAAATGAACATGAGGAAAAGACCTGAGATTTGCTAACCATTGGGCATCTCCAACAACCTTATACCAGAGTTTGAGCTTGTTCGTGTGCCAAAAACTAAGGTAAAACGTTGTGGTTGATGACGCGTCGTGTACAATATTTCCGCATTGGGTAATCTAATATAATGCGCGTGCATGTTTTCGATTCGCGTTTATATGCGTGATACTGCGTTTATATGAGAATGTTAATCAGTGTTTAGAAGGATAAGATGGTAATGAGAGTATGATACTTTGCCTTAGAAAATACTAGCATTCACTTCAGAAATACGCTACCAGTGTCTCTTTCTAACGGCTTCAATGGCTCCATAGTTGACCTCAAACTCAAGAAAACACAAAATCATATATGTATTCAATGCAGGGATCGTCGAGGACTTTGTTCACTCATCGCTGGGTTGGCACATAAACTCGATGTTACGGCGTGCACCGCTACGCTGTATGTCTATGATAGCGCCGATCCTTGCACCGGGAATGGGAATGTTTGGCAACAGAACCACACTGTTTACAGGCTGCTAAAAAATGGCACTTCCACATATATAACCATCGCGAGTTTCACCATCGCCCATTTAGTTTCCTCAACGGTAAAGTTTTTAGTGCTTCTCACTACTGTCCTGTTGCTAAAACCACAGATCTCCACATGTCTTCCACTGACGATAACACGCTCTTCAATGACAGTCCCGTCCTGAACCTCTCTGATCACAAAGACCAACAACAACAGCATCACCACCACCACCACCACCAGAACTACAACACACAACGCTCAAACTCTTCTGCCACTGAAGTCTTTGACGAGTCAGAGCTCCCTATCCTTCTCCCACACGAAAAGAACCCAAACACTCACACATACCACAGCAACAGAACAAACAGCACAGTACACACAAACCCAACATCAAACTCTGACCAGATCTCCAACTCGGTGGGTGAGCCAGGAATAGATTTTGAGGATACCTCTGATGACGATGGTTTCAACTTCTATGCCCTAAGTGCCAAGGATAATCATGGGAACAATATTGAATTTGAAGACTTCAGAGGTAAACTTGTGCTTATCGTGAACGTCGCTACTCAATGTGTGTCTGCTCATCAGTTAGGTAAACTAGAGAAACTTTATCAAACTTACAGAAATTTCGACTTCACTATACTAGGATTCCCTTCAAACCAATTCTTCCAAGAGCGTCATAGTATGGATAAAGTTGTCGATAAATGTGAAAAAAAATATAATGTAAGTTTCCCAATCATGGAAAAGATAAAAGTTAATGGGAAGACCCAACATGAAGTGTTCAAATACTTAAAAGGTAAAAAATCTGGATTCTTGGGTAGTCGAAGAGTTAAATGGAATTTTGAGAAATTTTTGATTGGAAGAGATGGGAAAGTTTTACATAGATATTCCACTTTACAGAAGGGATCTATAACAAAGGATATTGAAAAAATCTTGAGTGATGAAGAAAGAGAAAGAAAGAAAATGTCTATTCAATTTGCAGAGAATCAAAGAGTTATCTACATATGATATATGTACCAAACCTCTATGCTTCTGCTTACTACCAAATCTGAATATTCCAGGGACTGACTGTTTTTTACTTCTTATAATGCTACATACTTTTTCTCTAATTATTTTTAATGAGGCAATGATACCATTAACCTTGATCTACAACTGATAGACGTAGATTTGCTACAGCCAATATAACTTGTTATAATAAATTTCAATATCAACTAATATTCTATATGATTGTCTGAAAGTAGATCCATCATCGACGATTAAAGAAGAAACAACAGCGTGATTGAGAATGTATATCATCAATAGACTGGTTGAAGCACCAAAAAAGCAGCAATTTAGGCAATGGTACAAGTGATCCAGTTACCACCCCACAAGATCATGTTGTCAGCATCTTCGTTGGTTTCCTTTGGAGCAGCAGTAGCGATAGTAGTTGGTTGCATTGTAGTAGTTATTGTTGTAATTGTTTGCTGTATAGAGAATATAGATCAATAACTTGAAAGAAGAGTATTTCAACTCATTTTTATATTTGAAACAGATTTGAGGCAAAACAAGCTTGATGCTTGTTTGAAACTGGTCACCTATTATTCACTGAGTGACTAAGATATCCAGGACCTGCTTTTAATGAATTTATGAGTTTCGGTAGAAGACATTTATGCACGTAATTCTTTCCTATTTCGACTGACACAATGAACCTCCACTAGTCAAGAAAAAAGATTGCAGCTCAGTCCTTAAAGGCGAATGCCTCAAATCGTCCATATATGAAAAGAACAATGAGGGGCTTCTACCTGATGAGAGGCTTTTATCTGTAGGATGCATCGAGATCGTTTTGAAATCCTATTGTTATTGACAGATTAGGCAATCGTCAAAATGCATCAGGATACAAGAAACAACTAAGGCCAGCATAATTAATGAGAGCTGGAAATCGATAATTGAAACAACGAGATAAGATAACAGTTTTCAGTGTTGGGTATCTGTTCATATAACTCAAGCCTGAATAAACGTGCCTTATACTGCTCATCTACAGACATTGTGATAACAAATATTCATTATCCTATGCAAAAATAACCATAATCTAAAACACACTCCTATGACAATTTTTTATAAAAACAAAACACCGTTTATAACCTGTAGTACTTCAATAAATGACCAATAAATATAACCAAAAGAGAAAGTTTTTAATCACTCTCATATTCTCCTTCAATAGAATCAATCAATGCATCAACAACATCCAAAATAGCCGTAGTGGCTGGAGAATCTGGATAAAGATCCAAGAAACTTTCACCGGCATCACACGCTCTTCCAATTCTTGGATCCAATGGAACTGCACCCAAATATGGGATACCAAACTCTTTTGCTAGAGCTTCACCACCACCTGTAGTAGCTTTGAAGATTTGAGATTTCCCATGACATCCAGGACAAACAAATCCAGACATATTCTCCACGATCCCCAAAACTTTGATCTTAGCCTTCTTACAAAAATCGATCTCCTTTCGTACATCTAGTAAGGCGACTTCTTGTGGTGTAGTGACAATTAACGCACCATCAATCCCCGATTCTTTAAGGAATGTGTTCACGGAGATATGTTCATCAGATGTCCCCGGAGGTGTATCAATAACAAGATAGTCTAATTGCCCCCAATCTACATCTTTCAAGAATTGCTTAATGAGTCCATTCTTCTTCGCACCTCTCCAAATAATAGCAGAATCTTCATCAGGCAACATAAACCCAATGGACATCATACCCAAATTATCATTCACATACACTGGAGTCCATCCAGAATTGGAGGCATGTATACTCTCACCTTCAGCTCCCAACATCTTAGGTAATGAAGGCCCACAAATATCCAAATCCATAGCACCCACTTCCAAATCACTATCAGCAGCCAAGGCCCATGAAAGCATAGATGTAAAAGTACTCTTTCCAACACCACCTTTCCCCGATAAGACAAGCACTTTATGTTTGATACCGGCAAGACGAGCATTTATCAGCGGTATATCAGGGTCTGGGCCCTTCGGTAACGATTCACAAATCTCTTGATTGGCACAACCTGTACAGGCATCACCTTTACCAGCGTTTTCAGACTCAGGACCTGGACAATGTTCGGGTTCTGGAGCTTTGAGGTCCGGATTGTCAATGTGATCCTTCAGAGGCGGCGATACTGCAATCATGTTTTAAATCACTAGACCACAATATAGTGATAGATGAAGAAAGATTTGAAAGATCTGAAAGATTTCTGTTGTGTGATTATTGTTTTGATGATGATTAATGTTCGGAAGCAAAAAGAAATTTACGGGAAAAAATGATTGCTCATAACCTCTCGCGAACTAGTTTTATATATCTCTTTACCATCCTCAGTGGAGATATCTATCTCAGCGCTCATACTGAGAGGATTAAGAAACTGTATAAGAGATTTTTGGAGTTTATTAACTTCGCTAAACACTTTTATCGAGCAAGTTGCTAGAATGACCAAATCAGGTAATTGTAGACTGCCCAAAGCGGCAATTCTGTGTGCGCTCATCGGAAACTGAGAAACGCGACTGGCATGAAAATCAAATCAACAACAATCACAGCGTTGTCTCTTGTTGAACCCGCAGAACACGAGAGCCATTGTGGGAAATGAGTAACAACGATCCAGAGATGGACACCACAGACAACACACCGGAGCCAGAAGTAAGTGGGACTGTATTGCGTCTCTGTTCTTGTGCTATTGTTCAAGAAGCACGACGTTAAGCGAGCGCGTTTGCAAGCAAATCTTTACTAACCATCAACCTCCAGGAAACTCCACTCAATTTTGCATCCTTGAACGAGAAGCAGAAGACATACCTCGTGGATCCGAACAAGGCGAAGTTCAATGTTGTGGAAACCGCTAAAAGATTCAAGTACCTACTTGGTTTGACTTCTTTATTTTCTCACTTTATCAATTCAAAAGCTGAGAAAGATCCAAAGTTCCGTCAAGTGTTGGATCTTATTGAAAATGACGAAAGTAAGGCTAAACAAGCAGTTGCTGCCACTAATAGAAGACGTAAAACAGAAAAAGAGGAAGACGCTGAGCTACTAAGAGATGAAGAGGATGAAAATACCATCATCACTGAGTTCACCGAAAGTCCAGGTTATATTCATGGTACTTTAAGACCATATCAAATCCAAGGTTTGAACTGGTTGGTCTCTTTACACGAGAACAACATTTCTGGTATTTTGGCAGATGAAATGGGGTTGGGGAAAACTTTGCAAACCATTTCCTTCCTAGGTTATCTACGTTACATCAGAAATATTCCAGGCCCTCATCTTGTCATTGTACCAAAATCCACATTGGATAACTGGTCAAGAGAATTTGCCAAATGGACCCCTGAGGTTAATACTTTCATTTTACAAGGTGATAAAGAAACAAGAGCAAAATTAATCCATGATAGATTGATGGCTTGTGATTTTGATGTATGTATCACGTCTTATGAAATCATTATTAGAGAAAAGGCACAGTTCAAAAAATTCGATTGGCAATACATCATCATTGATGAAGCCCATAGAATTAAGAATGAAGAGTCAATGTTATCTCAGATCATTCGTATGTTCCATTCCAGAAATAGACTATTGATTACTGGTACTCCATTACAAAACAATTTACATGAATTATGGGCATTGTTGAATTTCATTCTTCCTGATGTGTTTGCAGATTCTGAAGCATTTGATCAATGGTTCCAATCCTCAAATACCAATACACCTGAACCAAACTCCCAAAAGGAGACTGATAAAGATGCCATGGTGCAACAGTTACATAAGGTTTTACAACCTTTCCTATTACGTCGTATCAAGAATGATGTTGAAAAATCTTTATTGCCAAAGAAGGAGGTGAATTTGTATGTTGGTATGTCAGAAATGCAAAGAAAATGGTATCAAAGTATTTTGGAAAAGGATATTGATGCTGTTAATGGAGCTAATGGTAAACGTGAATCTAAAACAAGATTATTGAATATTGTGATGCAGTTGAGAAAATGTTGTAACCATCCTTACTTGTTTGAAGGTGCAGAGCCAGGTCCACCATATACTACAGATGAACATCTAGTTTACAACTCACAAAAATTGAAAACTTTGGACAAATTATTGAAAAAATCTAAAAAGGAAGGTTCAAGAGTTTTGATCTTTAGTCAAATGTCTCGTGTGTTGGATATTTTGGAAGATTATTGTATGTTTAGAGAATATGAATATTGCAGAATCGATGGTCAAACGGATCATGTTGATAGAGTGAAGGCAATTGATGAATATAATGCACCAGATTCTTCAAAATTTGTGTTTTTGTTGACAACTAGAGCTGGTGGGTTAGGTATCAATTTAACCACTGCTGATGTTGTTGTTCTTTATGATTCTGATTGGAATCCACAAGCCGATTTACAAGCAATGGATAGAGCTCATAGAATTGGTCAAACCAAACAAGTTAAAGTCTATAGATTGATCACTAGAAATGCTATTGAGGAGAAAGTTTTGGATAGAGCTACTCAAAAGTTGAGATTGGATCAATTGGTTATCCAACAAGGTCGTAACAGTGGTGCTAGTCAAGCCCAATCAGCAAAGGGGACCTCAAAGGATGATTTATTGAGTATGATTCAATTTGGTGCCTCTGAGGTTTTTGGAGCCACAACTGGTACTGATGGAAAAGGAGAAGGTGAAGATGATGATTTAGATAAGTTGCTTGAAGAATCAGAGCGTAAGACTGCTGAATTGAATCAACGTTATGCCAAGTTGGGTCTTGATGATTTACAAAAATTCAGTTCAGATTCAGCTTATGAATGGAATGGTGAAGATTTTAAAAAGAAGACACATGAAAAAATTGGTGTTACTTGGATCAATCCTGCAAAGAGAGAACGTAAGGAGAATTATTCTATTGACATGTATTATAAAGATGTGTTGCATACTGGAGGAGGAAGAAGTCAAAAGGATAAGAACCTACCAAAAGCTCCAAAACAACCAAATGTTTTCGATCATCAATTCTTTCCTATAAAGCTGCAAGAATTGTTTGATAAAGAAAAGGCATATTATAAGAAACAAATCGGATTCAAAGTTCCATTACCAGATGGACCGGCCTCAGAAATGGATCAAAGAGAAGCCCAACAAAAATTAGAGCAATTGGAGATTAAAAATGCACAACCTTTAACAGAAGAGGAAGAAAATGAAAAGAATGAATTATTGCAGCAAGGTTATGGCTCTTGGACTAGAAGGGATTTTACATTATTCATTCAGACAAGTGCAAGATATGGACGTAATAACATCACTGCTATTTCCTCTGAAATCCCAGATAAAAGTATTGAAGAAGTTCGTGATTATGCAAAGGCCTTTTGGCAAAATTATACAAAAGTTGAAGGTTATGATCGTTATATTACACAAATAGAATCAGGTGAAGATAAGATTAGAAAATCCAAGATTCAAAAAGAGTCATTAAGATTGAAATTATCTCAATATGAGAATCCATTACAAGATTTAGTTTTACAGTTCCCACCAGCTACTACTAATAAGAGAGTGTTTTCAGAGGAGGAAGATAGATATATATTGGTACAATGTTATAGATTTGGGATTGATAGACCTGATTTATATGAAAGAATGAGGGATAGTATTAGATCTTCACCATTATTTAGATTTGATTTTTTCTTTCAATCAAGAACACCAGCTGAATTATCAAGAAGGGCGAACACTTTATTAGCATGTGTTGCTAGGGAAATGGATTCAAGTTTGAATAAAAAGAGAACAAGATCTCCAGAAGAAAATGAAGCAACACCTGAACCGCCAGCTTCTAAAAAAAGGGGCGGTAAAGCTAAAGGGAAGAAATGAAGTTTCTGTAATATATGAAAAATATGAGAAAATTACGTTATAAGATAAAGTAGAATCTTGAATCATTAAATAAGTCATTAAATTTTGATATATGCAAACAATTATACTGTTATTATCAACTAGCTGATTGTTGAGCAGCAGTTTTTCTTCTCGCCTCTAATTCTTCCAATTGTTTAGCTCTAATTCTTTCAAGCTCCAATTGTTTCTCCAAAAAGGTTTTCCGTTCATCCTTTTGAGCCTCAACAGGTCTATCTGGTCTAATTCTTAATTTATCAGGCAATAATTCGAAATTTGGATGAGCTAAATCACAGTCTGGACCTTCTGGACAAAACCCAGTGAGATAATTCTGACAAACAATTTTCCTAATGTGTCTATTTTTACAACTTGGCCCATCGGGACAGAATCCTCGTCTGTAGTTGTCACACTCAGGTATCTTTGATTGAGGATCAATGTGTAGATATTGACATTCTGGGGTTTGTGTACAGAATCCATTCTTACTAAAAAAAAGACATTCTGGCATTTTTCTCAAATTGTACTCGTGCAAAAACTCACAGTGGTCACCTTTCTTACATAGGCCACGCAGCCAGTGCTTACACACGATCTTATTGTTGAAACTTGGAGAGACGTGCTTGTTTGGACACTGGTCCCCGTTGGGACAGCCACCATGACCGTTGTAGAATTGGCAGACTGGTCTGTCTGGGTCGAGCCCGAGGTTGAACTCCGAGCGTAGAAAGGGCTCAAACTTGAAGGGGTAGTTCGCTGTGTTTGGGTGGATGAGCGACATTATGACTGATAGCTTCTTTTGTGCTCTTTTGTTTTACTTGTAACGAATTGATTTGAAATTCAAATCTGATCTTTGGTATTTATTTTATTTTCATCCTTCGCACTGCTGCGCACACCAATTTTGGTCATAGAAAAGCGAGTTCAAAATAGAGCTGGCTTTTCCTTCCACCATGTTAGAAATCTCTATGCAACTTGCTCATGGTAACTTGGAACGTACTCGGTGCATTGCACTAGCCTAAATGGCATAACTGTCCACTTACAATGGTCGTTTTATAGGGCCTTTCATATTTCGGAAGTCTCGATGGGGCTTTATTGACGCCACTGAGCCAAGGAGTTGAAAGCCTACCCCATGGTTGTCTCTCCTGAGTGTGTTTTTTTAGAAGGCTAACAACCGTCTAAGGCACAGAAGGATGAACACTACAATATAATTTTTACATCAACACAATCTCCCATTGTAGCTTAAATTATGAAATTTACTATATAGTTCTAATTCTGTCAAAGAATCAGATGTTAAACGCAGCCATCAAAAACGTCAGGGCAAAACTGACTTTGAAACTTGGATCCTCAAGCACTAACTTGGTGATATCCACTCTATCAGCACCAACTTTCACAATTGATGTCCATGGAACCTTGATAATCCCACGAGTCTGTAGAAACTGCAAGGACAAGACAACAGACAGAGTGATAAACACCAGCACAGTGGATAATTTACCAATGACAACACCTCCGACAAGTCCCAACAATGAACCATAGCACAGCTGTCTATATTGCAATTGTCCATTGAATCTTGAACGCACAGGTTGGTTGGCAGTGGTTCTTGGATCCAGTTGTTTCACATCAAGTTTTGGATTCACGTTGATTGTCCCCAAATTGGCAGCCTCGTTCAAGATCTTTGAATGAGCTGTCAATGCAATAGCAGACGAGGCACCAATTAAAAGTCCAAGTTTGGATGCAGTGTTCTGGGTGTAGAATTGTTTACAAGACGAACTGAACAGTCTGGAACCTGTTTGTCTAAACAAGGACGTTGTAGATGGCTTAAACGAGCGTGATGCGATTCTAAAGGAATTGTGGAGAAACATTGTGATGTTATGAATTAGATCCTAATCTTTCATTCAATTGATAACTAGGACAACACAGTACTAACTAATTGATAACTGAATAGCCAGTAATTCGTAGGGGAATTTCAGAACCAAAACATTGCTACCTTTACCCGAGAGCCAAAATTGTGTCACTCTACTTTAAATCACACGTGACAAAATGGGTAATCTCAGGGAGAGGTCATGTGACATGTCATACATTTTTTTAAAACTCGCTTACGTAAGATTATGAATTTTTTTTTTTTCGTAGTAGACTGAGAGTTACACTGATTTCCACTGTAAACGTCAGACCACGAGCAAAGAAATTTTTCTCTTCAGAAACTTTCCGTCTTTTCTTTCTTTTGCTGGGCGGTAGGAACCACAGGGTCTCGAAGCGTCAGAAGACAAATTAATGCAATAGAAGTGGGAACAAAAGCGTGTTTTTGAGGGTATTTGAATGTATCCAATGAGGTAGAAACTGGATTTTTACATTCAGCATCACACTATTGATACGCACATCACTTAGCTCTCCTCATAGTCCCAAAACATCTCATCCAAATCCAACAAAACAGGGCTAAACCTACAATGGAAACGCACCAGCGCTGCACAGAAAAAAAAAACCTATGGTCCGGAAACAAGATTTGTAAAAAAAAAAAAAAAAAAAAACCCACAGAAGGCTTCACCGACAGCGTCCGTAGCTCGATGCACACTGGATTTTTACTCAATTGGATAATTTTGCAGGCCGGTGCGCTGTTTGGGCTAGTCCCCCTGTATTTCTGTCAAGTTTGACTTTCTCTCCATTCATTATCACTCACTGTCTTTATTGCTTTCTTTCAACAAGGGAATTTATTCTTTGTGTCTATTGTTTCAACACCTCTGCAGCTCATCTCAACGGTCTGCTTGCACACTACCGTTTCTAAATTTTCTTCGATTGACACATAAACACCACAACTGTGGATACGCTCACTACTGCAATCAAAGCGCAAATGGATTTCTTGAACAAACATGCCATGGCCAACACGGTCAACCAGCTACAACCACAAAAAATCACAAACTCTGTCTGGCTAGGACCACTGAACTCGGTCGCTCAGTATGATTTCCTCGCTCAAAACAACATCAAGTACGTTATTGGGATTTTAGCGTGTCAAAAATGTTGTTATTACCTGAAAGACTTCACTCAGGAGCAGTTTTGCTGTGTGGCTATTGATCCTTACTTCAATGTGCAAAAACTCACCGAGGATGAAGGTGAAAGTCTCATGAAGTTCAACACAAAATTTTCTCCAAATATTTCCACCGTCACCAACAATAAGATTTCGAACGCGGTTCTAACAAATATTAATTTCCAAAAAATCATCGAGGATTTCCTAGATATGATTCATTGCATTCAACAAAGAGACCCACAGGCTGGAATCCTTATGTTTTCACTCAATGGGAATGATAATTTGATTTCAACTTTTGCCATGTCATTGATCCAAGATATGCATAACTGTGATATTCAACAGAGTTTCAAATACTTGAAATCAATTAGACCAAGTATCAAAGATTTCGATGAAATGGGGTTCTATGCTAATGAATTAGTGAAATTCCAATTGGCAAATAAGGCAAGAAAACAATTTGGTACGAAATCTAATAGTCCTCATGTTGTAAAGGCCAAGAGATCTGCTATGGATATTCATGATCATGATGAATCTGAATTGGAGAGTCCAAGACGTGCAAAGAGAACATTCATTTGATTTGTTCTTTGGATTTTCAATGACGTTTTGTTCGTATGCTATGATTTCACCTTATGACTATTACTACTTTATGCTGTATATTAGCTTAATCAATTGTTGATTATATTTTAGAATTTAGAATTAAATATGTAATAGAAGAATCATTTCTTCAAAATCGTGACAACATCCTCATCTTCTAATCTATGTGAAAGCCCCACGTATTGAGGTTGATGTTTGACACTTGTACCATAAACAACTGCATTTCTGAAATCTTCAACTAAACTTTTATGGATTTGATTACAAAAATCTTCAATTGAACAACGATCACTTCTTAAGACAACAGGATCATCAAAATCTGGTAGTTTCCCCTTTGGTTTGGTATAAACACGTACCAAATTCAATCTATCCCACATCACTTCTAATAACTCATCAAGATTCCATTCATGCCCACTACTGATTGGAACAGCATTCGGAACTCTATGTAATAATTGTAATTCTTCAATGGTCAATGCATCAATCTTATTCAACACATATAATGCAGGGATATATTTTCTTGCACTTGCTTCAATGGTATCGATTAAATCATCCACCGTAGCATCGCATCTGAATGAAATATCTGCAGAGTTGATTCTATATTCACTCATCACAGCACGGATTTCATCCTTGTTTAATCTTGTTAGTGGGACAGTATTGGTGATATTGATACCACCTTTATCTTTCTTTTTCAATATGATATCTGGTGGGGATTTGTTCAATCTGATTCCCATAGCTTCTAGCTCTCGCTCAATGATTTTCTTATGTTGTAATGGTTTGGTAACGTCCAGGACGATGAAAATCAAGTTGACAGTACGAGCCACTGCAATAACTTGACGACCACGACCAGAACCCTTGGCAGCACCTTCTATAATCCCTGGTAAATCGATACATTGGATCTTTGCACCGTTATATTTCAGCAACCCAGGAACAGAAGTCAAAGTGGTGAAATCAATTTCTGAAGCTTCAGATTGCGCATTAGTTAACTTGTTCAACAACGTGGACTTCCCCACAGATGGGAACCCGACAAACCCAATACTGGCAATCCCACTTCTGGCAACATCAAACCCAACACCACCGGAACCACCACTGGTGGTTGGATTCAGTAGTTCTCTTCTTAGCTTTGCAAGTTTGGCTTTCAACTGACCCAAATGGAACTCGGTGTTCTTGTTCTTTTGGGTCTTGGCCATCTCCTCCTCGATGGACTTGATCTTCTCTACCGTACTCATCTTGGCTGTGTGTGTGGATGTGTGTTTGCGATTGTGATTGGTGACTTATAGAGTGGCTTCCTCCACTCCTTCAGGGCAGAAATCGATGTATTTTTTTTTTCACTTTTGACAGAGAAAGCCAAAGGGAAGGGCAAAAAAAAAAAAAGATTGATACTGTTGCGCCTACCGAAGGCCCTGAGGATCTTGTTCTAGGCGATACGCACAGCGTTAATCACCTTCAATTGGGATAGCAAAATTGATACTGCTACTCCCATACCCTCACTCCTCATAGCACAACTACTTTCACTCCAAGAACACCCAGAAAGGCCCCAGAGAACAGGCCCATCTGCTGCTGCGCGTACCGATCAAATTTTTTTTTCGCCTGCAATTCGCGAATCCCTTTTAACAGCTATAGCACAGCAGTAACAAGAAGAGGTGGAGTGAAAAATTCATCACAAATCACACTCTGAAGGCGAAAGAAGACCCTTGAAATCCACACAGACCCACTCTCAAAATGGCTAAAAAGTGAGTATCGCAGCGGGATAATAACAATGTCGCAGCATAAATACTAACAAGTAATCCAGGGACAAGAAAAGTAAAAAAGGTGGTGATTGGGAAGAGGAAATCGAGTACGAACAACCTCAGGCTGAAGAAGTTGGTGAAAATGCCACTCCTGAACCTTCTGCCCCAGAGGGACCAACAGAGGCCACTGAGGACGACTTTGGTGGTGACTTCATGTCCACCTTGAAGAAAAACAAGGACAAGAAGGCCCAGAAGAAGGCTGACGATGCTGCAAACAAGTCAAATGGTGGTCCAGTGATCAAATCTAAGAAGGAGAAGGAAAAAGAGAAGAAGGAAAAGGAGAAACAGCGTAAGAAAGAGCTTGCTGCTAAGAAGAAGGCTGGCCAGAAGGCCGGTGCTCCTTCATCGCAATCCACTGAAACTACTCCTGCTGCCGAAGAAAAGAATGAAGAGGCTCCTGCTCCAGAAGCCAAAGGTGCTCCAAAGGCTAAAGGTAAGAAAGCTCCAGCTGGTTTAGCAGCTTTGAAACGTCAATTGGAATTAAAAAAACAATTAGAAGAAGAACAACGTCGTTTAGACGAAGAAGAAGAGAGATTAGCCAAAGAAGAAGAGGAGAAATTGGCCAAGAAAGAAGCTGAAAGTGAAGCCGTTCGTGCTGCAAAGAAAGAGAAAGAGAGACTCAAACGTGAAAAATTGAAAGCCGAAGGTAAATTGTTGACAAAGAAACAAAAGGAAGAAAAGAAAGCATTGGAACGTCGTCGTCAAGCTCTTTTAGCTTCTGGTAATGTCAGTATCGCCGCATTGGCTAACGAAGGTGAAAATGCTGCTCCAAAGAAAAAAGTTGTTTATGGTAAAAAGAAGAAATCCACGACTGCTACCTCTGAGCCTTCTACTGCTAAATCTCAGGAAACTCAAAAATCCACAGGTGAGGAAGAAGATGAAGCTTTGATTGATGATTGGGAAAATATGGCTTTGGATGATGAAGAAGAAGAACAAGAGCAAGAATCTGAGGAAGGTAAAGGTGATGATGATGATGATACTACTGAAGCCACCCCTGAAACACAAGAGTCTTCACCAGAACAAGAGGAGACCAAACAAGAAGAACAAGTTGAGGCTGAAATTAGTACTAAACCAGTTGTCGTTGAAGCTCCAAAGAAACAATCAACCAAGGAATCTAAAAAGGAAACTGGAAGATCTGATCTTCGTTCCCCAATTTGTTGTATCTTGGGTCATGTTGATACCGGTAAGACCAAATTATTAGACAAGATTCGTCAAACAAACGTTCAAGGTGGTGAAGCTGGTGGTATTACCCAACAAATTGGTGCCACTTATTTCCCAATTGAATCCATTAAGCAAAAAACCGCAGTCATGGCTGAATTTGAAAAACAAACTTTTGATGTCCCAGGTTTATTAGTTATTGATACTCCAGGGCACGAATCTTTCACCAATTTACGTTCTCGTGGGTCCTCATTATGTAACATTGCCATTTTGGTTATTGATATTATGCATGGTTTGGAACAACAAACTATTGAATCAATCAGATTGTTACGTGATAGAAAAGCTCCATTTGTTGTTGCATTGAACAAGATTGATAGATTGTACGATTGGAAAGCTACTCCAAATAATTCTTTCAGAGATTCTTTCAACAAACAATCAAGATCCGTTCAACAAGAATTCGAAGATAGATACACTCAAATCAAAGTTGCTTTAGCTGAACAAGGTTTGAACTCTGAATTATACTACCAGAACAGAAACATGTCTAAATACGTTTCTATCGTTCCAACTTCTGCTGTCACTGGTGAAGGTGTTCCAGATTTATTATGGTTGTTATTAGAATTGACTCAAAAGAGAATGTCTAAACAATTGATGTACATTTCTGAAATTGAAGCTACTATTTTGGAAGTTAAGATGGTTGAAGGTTTCGGTACCACCATTGATGTTATTTTATCCAATGGTTATTTGAGAGAAGGTGATAGAATTGTGTTATGTGGTATGAATGGTCCAATCGCAACCAATATTCGTGCTTTATTAACCCCACCACCATCTCGTGAATTGCGTATCAAATCTGAATACATGCATCATAAAGAGGTTAAAGCTGCCTTAGGTGTCAAGATTGCTGCCAATGATTTGGATAAAGCCGTTGCTGGTTCCCGTTTGTTGGTTGTTGGCGAAGATGATGATGAAGAAGATATGATGGAAGAAGTCATGGATGATTTGACCGGGTTATTAGACTCTGTTGATACTAGTGGTCGTGGTGTTACTGTCCAAGCTTCTACTTTAGGTTCTTTGGAAGCCTTATTAGATTTCTTGAAAGATATGAAAATTCCAGTCATGTCTATTGGTTTAGGTCCAGTGTTCAAGCGTGATGTTATGAAGGCAACTACCATGTTGGATAAAGCTAAAGAATATGCTGTTATGTTGTGTTTTGATGTCAAAATTGATAAAGAAGCTGAACAATATGCTCAAGAACAAGGTATTCAAATCTTTTCTGCTGATATTATCTATCATTTGTTTGATGCTTTCACTGCTTACCAAGAAAAACTATTGGAACAACGTCGTAAAGATTTCTTGGAATATGCCACTTTCCCATGTGTTCTAAAAACTCTACAAATCATTAACAAACGTAATCCAATGATTATTGGTGTTGATGTGATAGAAGGTACTTTAAGAATCGGTACTCCAATCTGTGCTGTTAAAGTTGATCCAGAAACCAAACAAAAAGCAACCATGGTGTTGGGTAAAGTTGTTTCTTTGGAAGTCAACCATAAATCCGTGGAAACGGTGAAGAAAGGTCAAACTAATGCAGGTGTTGCTGTGCGTTTGGAGAACCCATCTTCTGCTCAACCTGTTTGGGGTCGTCATGTTGATGAGAAGGATACTCTATACTCCTTGTTATCACGTAGATCCATTGATACTTTGAAAGATCCAGCATTCCGTTCTACTGTCCCAAGAGATGACTGGGTGTTGATCAAGAGTTTGAAACCAATTTTTGATATCAAATGATGAGCTCATCTGTCATACTTTTACTCCTTCGTTATGTTTTCTGAAGTCTGTATACTATTCATGAATCTCGGTATGTACCAAATGATTGGGTTCTGAACAAAATATAAAACATTGTGCACCAAATATAAATTGTAAGGACATCTACATCTAAGATTATCAAATTCATAATGCACAACTTTTCATTTTGTAGTTATATATAAATGACTAACTTACTAATGTACAATTTTTTCATTTCTATTAACATAATCCAATAACACCATTAATCAAGCTTCCACTGGCATTTGTGCCAGTAAGTCAAAGCTACCAGTACCAACACCGGACAATTTACCCATAACAATACGCGCAGAAGGACTTTCAAGCTTTTCCTGCTCACCATCCAAGACAGCCTTGGTCAAGAACTGACAAGTGGTTTCATATGACATCTTCATGAATGCAGAAGTGGATGAATCAATACCTTGACGGTTGAAAGCAAGATAAGTACCTTCTCTTGTCATCATATCCCCAATCAAGTCCAAATGACGTGAACTCACTGAAATAGCGTAACGACCGAAAACATTTTGAATTTCATTGACAATGGTATTTCTAGCAGCTTCAACCCCATATGTTCTCAGAACAGCAGCTACATCATTCGAAGTGATACCATTCACATCGATAAAATCATCTTGGTCCCACATAGCCTGGAAGTTCACACCTTCAGTGGTTAACACACGTTTACCGTTTTCTGGGGCAGGATGTAGACAACGACCAATGTTTGGAACTTCTTTCACGACAACACGACGACAAACTTCTTCAACAATGTTAACCATCAATAATTTTTGTGTCTCAGCTGGCAATTCCAATGTAAATTTACACCACTGACCATTGTTGTCATCGAAGTTGAACTTGGTGATCAAATTATGAGATTGCAACACAGCAGATTGACGATTCTTTGCACTCTTGGATAATTCAGTGGTTGTGGTAACTTCCTTGTCAGAATCAGAATCAGAGTCAGAATCACTATCAGAATCTGAATCTGAATCCATTTCTTCGTCAGAAGACTTTTCAGCATTTCTCATAGTTTCAATTTCATCTTCATCAGGCTCGTCATAGGAGACTGATTGCTTACCTTTGCTCTTCTCTTTTTCGTCATCAGCATCATCATCATCATTGTCAGCAGATTTAGAAGATATACGGTCATCAGATGTAATTTGAGCCTGAGATTTAGGAACAGCCTTACCAACCTCAGGAAGGGATTCAGAATTTGGTCTCTTTTGTTTCTTCAATTCCTTGTTGATGGACATTTCCAACGTCTTCAAGAACTTGGTGGTGATCACATGTTCAAATTGCTCCTTGGAAACATCATATTCTTGATAATACTGATCACCTGGGAAGAACTGGAAGTTCATGTCGTAGGAACGTGTAGCCTTCTCGGAATCACCATTAGTTTCAGTAACATTGACATAGTCCACCAACTCAGAAAACACCACTTTAGCAACGGAACGACAAAAAGCGTCTGCCATGTCATCATCAACTTCATCTCTGATAGGCAATGTCATTTGTGGAGTTTTAATGGAAGCAGAAGCAGTCATGATAATTTCTCTCATACGAGGAATACCCAAAGTAACATTTGCAGCACCGTGACCGGCAAAATGGAAAGTATTCAAAGTCATCTGGGTGGAAGGTTCACCAATAGATTGAGAAGCAATGATACCAACAGCTTCACCTGGGTTGATTAAGGAACGCATGTATTTCAATTCCATCAAAGCACGGAAAGCTTTATCACTCATATTCTTTTTATCAAACAAGTCACCATTTTTGGCAATGAAGTCATCTAATTTAGCATCAAAAGTCTCAGAAACAGCACCAAGATGCTTGGCTGGATTATATACAGACAAAACTGGATCATACTTTGTAGAGTCTTTGTTCTTTCTCAAATGCTTCTTTACCTTCTTGGTGTATTTCGCAGCAGCTTCAAGATCCAAGTGATCAATTAACGACTGTGGGTTGTATTTGGTCAACAACGCATCATAATTGTCAAGACAGAACTTGAATTGGTTCATATGTGATTCCTTCGTGACATCAATAGCATCACCACCATACAAAAATTGAATCAAAGTACCATCTCCGTCTCTGATAGTGTTATCATAGGAGACATGAACACCTTCCAGTTGTTTAGTTAAACAACGCTGTAAATAACCAGATCTTGAGGTTTTGACGGCAGTATCAATCAAACCTTCACGACCAGCCATACAATGGAAATAGTATTCTTGTGGTCTGATACCAGAGTAGAAACGGCCTTTGATATAACCACCTGCTCTCGCATCAGTTTCATAAGGTTTGAATGAAGGTAGAGTTTTACCACTGACCATCACTGGTACACGTCTACCTTCTAATGCCTGTTGACCTAACAAACACATGATTTGGGAAACATTAACATTAGATCCCTTAGCACCGGATAGAGCCATCGCTTGCATGGAGTTATAAGGAAATCTTTTCATCGTGCCTTCTGGAACACACTTGGAGACAACTTGAGAAGTGATAGTATTAACCTTGGATTGAGTAACAGCATCCAAAATACCAGACTTGTTATCATCACGATAGATTTCCTCCAAACGTCTCAAGAATTCAGGATCCTCGACCTTGGTATCCTTTTCCAGATTCGTAACTTCAGCAGCAGCCAAACGACCAACATCAACGGAGGTCAACAGGATTTCATTTCTCCATTTGTTACCTTCTTCAGTCAAACGTAAATCATCCATACCACAAGTGAATGCAGTATTTTGAATATAATTAGTGAATAATCTACCAAGAACGGACAATGCCTTACCGGCAACTGTTGGACCATAGACTTCATGCAAAGAGTGAACGATACCGTATTGGGAAGCACCGTATTGAGATTTATCCAAAATACCACATAGAAGTTCACCATTTTGGAAGAGAACCTCGTTTTCTTGAGAGCCTTTACCCCAGTATTCATTCTTGATCTTGTTTTTTGATAACAAGTTGATACCCGGCATATTGGCTGGAGTGATATTCAACAAAACAGTAGTAATAATTTGCTTACCAGTCCATAGTGGAACCGGTTTGTAGACAGCAGGAGGAACAGTGACCAGTTTTGTTCTAGTAGAATGACCATCTTCTGGACGCACACATCCGTAAACATATTGTTGATATTGTTCTCTAGTGAAGAAACTGTCTTTATTTGTGATCCAAACACCCGCAGAAATATGATCTTGAATCAAACCTCTTAGCGGACCACCAGAAGTTGGAGTCAAATATTGAGAATCAGTATTAGCCAAATTCAGAGCTTCAGCTTTAGCGTTCTCATTTTGTGGGAAATGCATATTCATTTCATCACCATCAAAATCAGCATTATAAGCATTGGTATTAGCGTAGTGTAAACGCAAAGTCTTTTCCCCTGGTAAAACTCTGACCTTATGACCCATCATGGAGGCTTTATGTAAAGTTGGTTGACGATTCATAAGAACGATATCATTGTTTTTGATATGACGATAGACTTTTTTGTTTAAAACATGAGATGCGTTACCTGAAGGAGTCAATAATTGATTAGCCAAAGCTTTACGTTGATCCAAGGTCATACCGATCAAGGACACCAAAGAACCATCCTCATTTTGAATTTGGATAGCACCTGGCCATTTGTCTGGACCATTGATAACCGCTTGACGTAGTTCAGCGGCGTTATGAGATGTAACAGGTTCTGGATAAGTCAATTTCACAGCAAACACAGGTGGAACACCAATTTCATTGGTTTCGATGTTTGGATCTGGAGAGATAACCGAACGAGCAGCATAATTAACACGCTTACCCATCATATGTTTTCTAAAAAGACCCTCTTTCTTCTCCAATGCTTGTTTGATACCCGGAGTACCACTACGAGCAGCATTAGCATTCTGATTTTTGCTAGAATCAATGAAAGCATTGACATCATTTTGAATAGTGACAAAGGCATTCATCAATCTATTGAATGTAATTTTTCTCTCTTCGGGAGTGATTTTATCCTTCTCCACAGAAGAGAGCTGTTCATTCAAATCTCTAATCAGTAATGAAGTGTTTAGAACCTTGGATAAAAGTTCATTCTGAGCATTCTCATGGACTTCCTCGCCTAATTTGGATGGAAGACGGAATCTAGTAGGTGGTACCACAACAGCCTGCAAGAAAAAGAGGTCAGGGTTGACAAGCTCGCTTGAGTTTGGCCTTGAATGGAATAAATAATTGATGATGTTGTGTTCGCTCTTGAACACAGCACGAATGATGTTTCTGACCTCACTGCTCAAAATGTACTTGGATCCAGTTCTGGATGCTTCATTGGAGGAAGAGTGAACCTTATCTGAGTTCAACATGTTTTGACGAGATTGACCTTTTATTCTGTTGTTGGTCTTCTGTTTTTCAGTGAGTGGGTTCTCAAAAATCTTGGTGAATCCATCTTTTCTGAAAGTCGGAGAAAACATTGCACAGTTGTCACACTTCTTTCTCGACAGTAACTTCTTGTAAAATTCATGAATCAACTTTTTACGTTCTTCATTGACAGAAGCGGTTTGGATACCATGTTCTGTGGTTCTAGCTCCACTCAAAGCTTTGCCAATAGCTGTATTGACGTAGTTTTCTCTTCTAACTATGAGGTCCTTTTCAGCTTGTGGATCGGCTGGGTTATAATCGCCTTCTTCACCTTCACCTTCCTCGGCTTCGTCGCCGAGAACGTCACCATCAAGACGGAGGTTATCGAGTTCAGTCAGTTCAAGCAAAAGCCCATACTGTATGAGCTTCAATTTGCAGGCATAACGATGGACCTCCAAAGCTTTGTATCTGAATCTGTGACAGTAGAGACAGGTACTTCTCAGAAAGATGTAGAGCTGATTGAAGAACAATGGATTATAAACAGGGATTGGGAGTTCAATGTGACCTTGGTGTCCTGGACAGAATTTATCGTCAAGCCCACAGGTGGCACACAGGTTTCTCAGGAAAGCACCAAGAGCCAAGTCATACAACCCACCTGATATTGGATGGCCTAGGTTATCGAACACCGTTGGATTGGTGATCTGCTTGGCAGAAAGCTTGCGGATCTCATCGGCGGAAAGGACACCGAAGTCAACAGACACAATTTCAGAGCCCACAGGCTTTGAGATATCCATGATAGCACTGCAAGACTGGGTTTGAGATGGTGATGTGAGGACTTGTAGTAGTGCTGTTTGCAGGAAAAATTTCTATGTTAGAATTTAAAAAAAAATTTACAGCATGCATTGTCCGGGCAACCTCATCGGGAGCGCTAGCGCAAAAAAAAACTAGACAGTACATACAATAAAGTATCAGATTACTACTGGCTTTTGAAGAAACGGTTGACATTTATATTTTGTGTAAACAGGATCCATATCTGCTCATGCTCTTCTCCAACACTAGAGAAAACTGACCTCTTTAGTGAGATATTTTGACCATTGCGCTACCTAAAAGTACTTCAACTAAGGGTCGGAAGTGGGGGTATTCCCTCGGATTTTTTCCTTTCCACCAAGGAAAAAAATGCTTTGATCTGCTTGTTTACAATTGACTCTGTTAAAACTGAGACTACAAATTCTGCCTGCTCACGCTCAGAAATCCCTGTTATACTGGCACAGCCTTTCAGTGCTTGCTTTTTAGCTCATATTTGTGCTTTTCCAGGTTTTCAGAAGTTCAATTGTTGAATTCTCGCTCTTCTGCCTCTCACAAACAAAGCTGAATTGAAGATCTGTAAATAGAGAAAACTATGTTTGGTTCATCAAACACAGGCTCTGGGTTTGGGTCTAGCTTTGGTGCCAGTAATAACAACGTGTCAAATTCCTCTGGGAGTCTCTTTGGTAGCAAACCAGCAGCATCGAGCACTAATGGTGGCTTCAGTTTTGGCAACAATCAGCAAACAAATAACAACCCATCCAACAACACACCAAGTCCGTTTGGAGGTGCTGCCAAGATAGCAAACACTTCTTCTGGAGGGCTGTTTGGAAGCTCCAATAATAATGCCGTTGGCTCTTCTGGTGGGTTATTTGGGAACTCTACCAATGCTAATCCTAGCCCAAACACTGGACTCTTTGGGAATAATCAACAATCCAATTCCCCTGGTTCAGGTCTTTTTGGAAACAATAACAACCAACAACAGTCATCTCAAGCATCTGGTGGTTTATTTGGAAACAAACCGACGGCACCATCTGGTGGTCTTTTCGGCTCGACCTCGTCAACCACAAATAATAGCGCACCTGCTGGTGGTTTGTTTGGAAATAGCAGTTCAACTACGAATGCGAACTCTACAGGTGGTGGTTTGTTTGGAAATAATAACATAGCCAACAATACCTCTACCACCGGTGGACTTTTTGGAAATAACGCTAATACCAGCAACACCAATAGTACGTTACCAGGGTCATTTGGAAACACTTCTTCAGGTGGCTTATTTGGGAACACCTCAAACAGTTCTTCAGCTACAAAACCATCCTTATTTGGGTCATCCAATCAGTCTTCAAACACACAAGGTGGTGGATTATTCGGTGGCTCCAATAATGTCAACAGTACTTCGACAAACTCATTATTCGGTAACAATGCAAATACCAACCAAACAATCAATACTACACCAATGAAGCAATACAATTTCAAAGACCTTCCAAAATCGATCACTGAGTCTGGAAAACCACACAAAACAGTCAGTACCTCTACTATATCACGCAAAAGAAGCTTATCCTCAAGTTCTTCGTCTTCAATTCCCACTGTCAGCAGTCTAAGGTCCTCATCGCTACTGGATAGATTGGGTTCAAGATTCTCTACTCTGAAGTCATCCGTTACATACAATTCAGAAGGTTTGTTCTCACCAAGAAAGGATACAGCTCAAACAGCATTAGCATTGGACAAACCCAAGGATACCACCCAACTTCAGTTCAAAAGTTTCCCCGGCAGTAGTTTCAATTCGAAGTCTGTGAATAATTCAAGAGTTTCATCCAGTGACTGGTTGAAACTGAAGCCAGATCCATCTAGAACAGAAGCCAGAAGATTGAAGATATTTGGCAAATCCGGTAATGCTCATAAAGTAAGAATTCTGGGTCAAGAAGAGCCTGAAGTGTTATCGATCTCGCATGAGGCTGATAATGTCAATGGTGGTGAAGACCACATCCAGGGCAGTGATTTCGAGCAACATAACAATAATCAAAATGGTCTGGCTGATCAACAAAACGGCGAGCAAGCTGAAGAGAAGGACTCTGCTGTTGAAGAGACTGACTATTGGTGTTCACCATCAATTCAAGAGTTACAACAACTACAATTGAGACAACTTGCCGATATACCAGATTTCACAATTGGTAGAAAGGGTTATGGTGTGATCAACTTTGAACTTCCAGTTGACCTGACGGCATTTTGGTCTGATTTACCTGGTTACTTATTTGGGAATGTCGTCAAGTTTAACAAGAACAAGACAGTCGAGGTTTATCCATATGAAAGTGTCCCACTGGGTACAGGTTTGAATGTCCCTGCCACTATCACATTAGAGAAAGTTTTTCCAGTGACTAAATCCAAGAAGCCAGAAACAGATTCAGTTGCCAAGGATTTGCAGTATAGATTGTTTGTCAAAAAGCTGAAAGAGCTGAAAGGTATGGAGTTTGTCACTTATGATCCAATCAATGGCTCATGGACTTTTAGAGTCAAGCATTTCAGTATTTGGGGGCTTGTTGATGAAGAGGAGGCTGCTATCAATCTAGAGGAAGAATTGAAAAAAATACAAGAGAAAGCTAAGAAGTCAGAAACTGATTCGAACTCTGCTAATGCGAGCAGTCATTCATTGAAATCGATCGATACTCCTCCAATTCCTAAGAAAATTCAAAAAACCAATACTGCTGAGGACAACTTTATCTTCAAAAGAAAGACGTTTAATGACTCTTACGAGATGGATACCACTTTGAACATGCCAGGGAGTTTTATCATTGATAACCCTCAAGTTAACAATGCTCCACAGGTCGAGAAGCAAGTTATTGGACTAAATAACGTTTTAGGTGATATGGACATGGACGGCGAAGATGAAGAGGAAGATTCCATTATTGAAGACGAAATCCCATATGAATTGGGTCTGAGAGGTGATGAATCATTCGCAGGAGACAACTTTGACGATGATGTATTAGAAAAGCAGTTCGAACCCACAAATATTGATGAAGAGGATTTTGCTATAATTGATGCTGATCCAGCATTGGCTGTGTCTGATGATTGGGATGATCAACTAGCACTTTCTGCAAGATTTGATTCTGCTTATGTCGATGACCTGTCGAGCAAGAACGTTTCTCGTGGTCTATTTTCGAGAGGTATGAGTCCTGGTGATTTGGATAAGCTATTATATGGTGATTTTGCTAAAGTTTTGAAGTCTCAGAAGAAAATTGAAAAAGAGTTGAGAATGCAGAAGTATAACTTTACGAATTTCACCACTTCAGATCAGATTATTGTCAAGACTAAAAGAACTGCATCTCATGTTGCCTCAAAATCTATACATGGCTTTTATGGTACTGAAAGCAAAGCATTTTTACAAGCTGTTTACAAAAAGCATATGAGTTTATCCAAAATTATTACTAGAAAGAATGGGTTCCCTTTGGTTTCCAAAAACAACCAACTAAGTTTTGATTTCATCTGTCAAATCTCAAAAAACGACTTCTTGCAAGACGAAATCAGTGTTTGGAATTTAGCTTCTATTCTATTTGATTCTTATGATGATGGCGAATTGAGAAATGTTGATGATGCAGAAGTTATCAATCGGGTTAATGATATCAAACGTCGTGAATCATTAGTTGCCTGGGTGAAGAAACTTACCCAAGTTGAGTTAGACTCCAAAATCGATAGTTGTACCGATACGTTTGAACAAATTGCTTTGTTGTTGGTTTCATTCAATATTCCAGATGCTGCTAAATTGGCGATCAAGACAAACAATCCACATCTTTCGGTATTGATCTCATTGTTAGGATCAAATGATCCTGATGTCAAACAAAGTGCTGCTTCACAAATTCAAGAATGGAAGAAGAATGCTGTTTTACAAACCATTCCAAAGGGCCTATTGAAGATCTATTATTTATTGAAAGGTGACGTTTTGAGCTCTGACTCGATTGTGGATCTCACTAAAGATCTCTCTTGGAAATCTAAACTTGGGATGATATTGACATATGGCGATTTGAATCAATCTTTGGGAAATCTATTAGAAAGTTTCATCAATTCACAATCTGCTGGGATTCCAAAAAAGGACTCACCATTTTTCAATTTACTGAAATTATACGTTTTCAAACATGATTCTAGATATAACATTAGTGAAATTTTCTCATCATTCAAGACAAAGAAGTTATTTGATGTCAGATTACAATGGTATATCTATGAAGTGCTTGTTAGATCATCGGGTCAACTTACGTTTGGTCTACATTCTGAGGTTGGAGATAAATTGACCTTATTATTCGCAGAGCAATTGCAGATGTGTGATCTTTGGGAAGAAGCTCTATTCATACTGGCACATATCAATGATGATTTCACCTGTGAACGTACTATAACCCAGCTGGTGAATTCTAAGATAGAGTTATTTTCCAAGGGAGACTTGGAATACAAGCTATCTGATATTTTGAAGGTTCCATCTAAATTGATATATGAGTCCAAGGCATTGTATTATAGATTTACAGGGCATATTTGGGCTGAAGCTGAATCATTATTGGATGCTGAAAGATATGACGAGGCACATCGTGTTATTGTGACTAAATGTGGACCGGCTGCAATTATCAATAATGGTTCCAAGTTGAAAGAATTATCACAGTTGATTGCCAGGTTTCCTGAGCAGTTACATATAAAGGACTGGGCCATTGGATTAGCAGTTTATAAGAATTATTTGAATTTTTTGAAGAACAAGAGTGAATCTACATTGAGATTTCTTGTTGAGCATATCCCACTCGTTAGAATTATCAATTTCAAAGTTAAAGTTGCTATTAGATTAATGTCTCGTGAGATAGCACATGCTTTGATTGTTTATGCCCAAAAGGAGGGAAATAGCTTCATGGATTTAAATGTCAGCAAAATCAGTGAGTTACCTCTAGGAGAATGTGAGTCTAGAGCCATGAAAAGACATGTTGCCACACAAAATTTGAAACAGAAAATGGTTGCGTGACGCAAAGGAGAGAATTATTGTGTAGAATAGTTGCAGTGGGGGGATTAGAATGTGATAAAGATTAAAACAGTAATGCATATATACCAAAATTCTCTGTAGATGCAACTTGTGTTTTTTTCAACAGGTAGTTCTTTGTGAGCTCTGATATTTTTTAGCGTTTTGGTGTGAATGTTTTTTTTTTCTTTTTTGTTTGTTCTGAGTTTATGAGAAACTGGAGTTTTGGAAAATCCTGAGGTTTTCTCATTCACGCTGCTTCATAGGACTGTCACTTCTTAATTCTGTTGCAGTTCCTGTCTGCTGGTCTGTTTAATTCTGTGGTATCAGCTGTCTTGTCCCATAATCTTTAGCCTGGTTTCACATTCCACTGTCCGCAAAAAGATTGAAACAATCGCATTAATATGGGAGACACTTTGAAGTCAGCACCAGGGACGCCCAAGTCCTCAACATCAAACCCGTTGTCATCACCCAAGTCACCATCTCTGACAAGCATTTCTCCCTCAAAGAGTGTGGAAACAGCTCCTAGCTCATCGCTTCCCTCACCACTGCTTCTGGCGACCAGCGAGGGCCTCACACCTTTGAACTCGCGGGACGAAGAGTCTGCGCTGTACTCTGACTCTGATGCTGGGACTACACAAAGTGGAGGCCGTGGTCGCAGTACTGAGGGCGCCAGTAGAGGTAGTAGGAGCAGGTCTAAAGCCACCAAGGGCAACAGTGGCCGTGGGTCTAGGCGCAAATCTGATTCCAGTGAGAAGAGTTATAGAAGCATGAGATCCGTTAGTGCTCAGCGAGACAAGGTGCCACCCCCAATCAAGATATTCCGAAACTTGTTGATTTTGGAGGAGAGTCTACGACAGCAGTGCCAGGACCAGCGCTCACAGAGACGTAAATTCACTGCTTTTTTAGCTACATTGGCGGGAATTGAAGGCTTCACATTATACAGGCTATATTTTGATGCTACCCCAACGTCTGCTGTGATGACTGTAATCTTGCAATTTATTTCCTTTTTCATTGTGATTGTGCTGGTGTTGTTTCAACTCTCAGGGGAATACCGTCGTACAATTGTGATTCCAAGGCGATTCTTCACCTCAACAAACAAAGGCTTAAGACAATTGAATCTGAGATTGGTGAAAGTGGAGGCTCCCTTCGGGGACAAGTTCAGTGATGGGGCAAGATCGCTTCTCAGGATGCTTGTCACGTTCATGCACTTTGTGTTTGGGTACAGTGGTAGTACCTTTAAAGCATCCAGATTAGGAATATGGGTTCAGAGGAGCTTACGGACACTTGAACTACGTGCACAGCCACGTGTGGGGGCCACCGATGTCAAGTTGGTGTTGAATCCTAGGGCGTTCAATTCTGAGATTAGAGAGTCATGGGAACTCTACAGGGACGAGTTTTGGGCAAAAGAAGGCTCAAGAAGAAGACACTCGTCAGGAGAGGAAGACCATAATCATTCTAGTAGTGGTAATAAGAGTTCTAGTACAGAAGTTATTAATAATGACAACTCCAGTGCCTATGTCAACAGCAAAAAGGTATTAGACAGAGAGAGTCTTGTGGAGAAGCACAGGAAAGAGAGGAAAGACCGCAGACGGAGCAAAGTAGCTGATGATCGTGCAGGTGCGGTTGCCTCGGGTGCAGAGAGGTAGCTTCAAATGAATAAACATACTTTTTTATTTGCTGAAATTGTGTAAACGGGCTAAGTTTTGAACAGTTTGAGGCTGATCTCCATCGCGATAATAAGAACGTAGTAACATGATTATTGTTCCTTCAGTTATCAACAAGCTCGAGTTAGAGATTATCTTAGTTTCCCGAGCTTTGAGAACTTCAGGTATATTGTGCTAGTCTTTCTTTCCGAAGAGCTTTAGTAAGTTGATGAAGATAACATTCTCAGAGCTAAAATGCCTTGCACGCAACAGGACAATACTCAAACATAGGGTGATTTTCTCTTTTTTTTTCATCGTTTGATGTCCACCTAATTAAAAATTGTTGCCTGCTCAAAGAGATAAAAGGCTCTGCCTCTGCTTTTGCGATAATAGCACATATTAAACGTCTCATACCATATAAGGCCCGTTCACAGGTGTGGTATAGAACACGCCGTCAGCGGCGACTTTGAAATAGAATGACAATGCACCAGCTCCATAAACGTAACTAAGAGATATAGATGGCTTTCGATATTAGTGACAGCGGTTGCTGCCTAAAGGTTCAACATATTTCAGGCCTGTGCCACCTGTATCCTATATCCTATATCTTCGCTTATGCGATTTAACGTTAAGGAATCCGGATATCATGCATTGATTTATGCGCGGTAACCTAAAAGCCGTATTGTTGATGTCAGATATGCAAGAGATTTCTAAACAAAATGTCCTTCCTCTTCCCGTACGGGCTACTTTTGTTCATGAATTTTTATTGATAACGAGATGTTCTCCCATAGAGAAATGCTTTCTAAACTCAAATATCATGTCAACCCTTCGTTTTTCAGACGAGTCTGCTCTTTCGCTCGCTAATCAGGATGATCTGGACTCTTTTACTTCCCTTTGTGACGTTAAACCCTGTCACTAACTAGTGCTGCTTTCACAGCACTGAAAAAAGGAACGGACCAAAACTATTCATCTTTAGTTGTCAACTACAACACTGGTACATCCTTCTACTGTGTTGCCAATTATGGTTCTGAAGGCGAAGCTGTTATCGTGTACCCGGATACATTTTCTCACTATGCTCAATTCGAAATAGATTCCAGTTATTACTTCAACCCAACTGCAGCAGAGACACTTGGTGTGAGCGGGTATGCAGATACATCTTCCTCCTCTACGTTCGTGACAGGAGATCGCTACTATCTAGACACTTGGACATATGACAATTCAGACTACATTTACAATGACATCCCATACACCGCATCTGAAGGCTACGGCTCTATTTTCCCATTAGGCTATGGGTACAACATTAGTGGAGCCAACTACACATCTGTGTGGGACTACTACTCAAGTCTTGGGTTTTATAAGGCTTACGGTTTTGGTATGGGAACTGCTATCGGTGAAATATGGAGTCAAAGCTACGATGATGTTTCCCAGGG
>JAJMFO010000181.1:0-30867 GCA_030574715.1 Xingzhongia strasburgensis
GATACTGAGGTTGAGATTTTATTGCAAGCTTTTTTGCATGGAGATGTATTTAGTCCACAGGCTATCTTCACCGACCTTACAAACTCGACATTGTCACTTGTCTGTTGGACCTCAATGAAATACTACGGAGCAACTGCTGAAGGGCCTTCAGTGTCAGTTGCTCGTGGGTATGTGAAGTCGAGGGGATCCATATTGAAGCTTTTGAAGAAGGTATATGAGGGGCTGAGGAAGAAGATTGCTGAAGAATCAAAAGAATCCATACCATTGGTTTTTGAGGACGCATATTTGAGTGGTAACCTGATCTGTGACGCAAAAGGTAAAGACAAAGGCCAACATGACTGTCCAAGCTCAACAAGACAGTTTGCGCAACTTTTATACTGGGTGAAAAAGGATGGGGATCTCGATATGGAGAAGCTGCCTTACAGTCTAGACTATACTGCATCGAATGCGTACGATAGAAGAACCTTCACTGTTACAACAATGGAGGGGTTGAGTGATAAAGAAGCAGAGATATTCAGCGAGTACCAAAAGAGGTATTTGTTGGACTCAAAGAAAGTTTGAAAGTGTGTATGACAGATTTGTAGCGGAGAAAAGTTTTTCATTAAATACACAAGTCCACTAATAGCTTAACGCTAGGATGCGTCCGCCCCGCCGCCCGCTCACGCCTGTATTTTACTATATAAGGAGCCTTCTGCTCCCAGTATTTCCATTGTTATCAGTTTCAATGATGATTTGGTTTAATTCTGACCCTCGGTTCGGACACCCCTCGGGTGTAAACACCTAGGGTGACTTCCCGTAAGGCGAAAAACCAAATATGAATTTTCTTAACTATGTAAAATCCGTCGCGAACGAAAAACAAAAAATTTGGTATTTCGTGAATTACCAAATTTTCAAGAATTTTGTAACGAAATGTGAAAAACCAAATTTTACCAAATTTTGGGCACTTTTGACGAAATGTAGGAAAATGCTACAAAAAATTGGTTTTTCAAAAAATTGGTTTTTCAGAAAACGTTAAAAACGAATCTACGAATCTTTTTGTTTTCAGAAAACGTTAAAAACGAATCTTTTTGTAAAACCAAATATCAAACGCCTTTACGCATTCCTGTAATATAGGTTTAAGTGCTACAATGGGTTTATTGGGGTCCAATATACCTATAGCGATCTTCACATGTAACTTTTAAGCATTGCGCAAGCCTTTTTAATGCGTTTAAAAGCAGGACTTCTATCATAGATTTGGTTTTTTACATAGTTAAGAGGTTTTACAAAATTTATGAAAATTAACAAAACCCCATAGTTAAGACAATTCGTCGCGAGAAAATTTGGTTTTTCGGCTTACGGGAAGTCACCCCTACTGTTTCCCAAATATCAGATTTCCAATTGGAAACTCTCCTTCTCCAAAAAACAAAAGCCGCTGGTCCACTGGTCCACTCCCTTCATCTTGTTGTTATCCCCCACTCACGGCTGAGATTTATGGTCACTGAAGAGACTTCTACAGACGAGACAGTACTGAGTACAGTCAACCAGTCGTTTCCATGTTGTCGATGAACTATCCAACTTCTACCAGATTCCAGCCCTATTCCATGGGTTAAGTCTTACTGTGATGTGTTGAGACTTTTCAGACGCATTGGTCCAAATGCTCGTTATTGTACACTCCTCATTCAAGAGTTGAGTCTTATCCTTTGGATTGAGTTCTGCGCTATGAAATGAAAGTATTCTCAGACTCATCCTGAATCATTTCATCGATGGAGAATCCAGTGGTGAAATGCAATTGATCATGGGGCATGTCTCTCTTTTACCCCCTATGGTCCTGCTTTTGTGAAGTAGTCAATTCATGTCAACCGGGTGAGCTAGTGAAAAACAATCTAGACAAAAGCCATTCATTGAAACAAGCTATATACCAAACTCCAGAAGTTCTTATGAAACCATACTACACTCTAATCCACTCTTCTTGTTCCTTGTGTGTTTCCAAATTCTGACATTCTTTAATCAATACTACCACCTTCCTGGTCTGCCATTAGTGCTGCTGTTGGCGCTGTTGTTGATGCTGGTGCTCCCAGACCATGTGTCCTATTCTCATCAGCATTTTCACCAAGATTTGTTGCACAAATACTGTTTCTGGAATTTATACTTTCAATCAGATCAGAGTTAGGAGGATCCTCTTGAGTTTGCGGATCCTCTTGATGTTGCAGCGGTGCTCCGATATCATGTATTTCCATCAGAGTCTCATCATCATTTCCATCATTATTAATTGCACCGGTATTGTTTCTGGAATTTATGCTTTCAAGCGGAAAAGGGGTAGGAGGATCCTCTTGGTCTTGCGGATTCTCTCGACGTTGCAGCATATACAAACAAACCAAATTTGTTAATGACACTGAAAATGACAAGATGATTGTAACTATCATCAGAGCCAAGTCATTATTGATCATTGTCAATGGACATCTGCTTATAAAATCCAAGCCCGATGTAACAATTGCAATTAAAAGCGATTTGTTGTTTTTCGGTGGGAATTTCTTTACCCATCTCCATATCAAGCCAGTCATTGAGATGGAGCAAATTAATACGATTGAAAACACTTCTTGTGGTGTTTTTTCAAACCTTACACTTGACATTAAAAAAATTGGAGTGTTTTGAATTCCGTGGAAAAACACCAAGAAGATTGTGTTTATTGAAAGGTCCATGTTCGTTGATATCTTTTTGGATGAAAAGTTCAACATCAAGTTGCTCAAGACGGAGGTAACGAGATATCTCAGCACCATCATGGAAAATTTGACATCAGCATATTCTTCACCGTCAAGTTTTTGTCTTTCAAAATATGACCAAATGAAGAAGGTGGACTTCCCTGAGGTTAAAAAACCTAGGATGGTTTTGATGGTTCTTGAGGAATCCGTTGAATAGTTGGAATATATGGCATATGAGACCATATTGATAATTATCACTTCAAACAAGTCTGCTACCAACTCATACCGACTTCCACCATTCTTATAATCAAGGATTCTGAAAACAATCGTGACAATCAGGTATAGTGGCGGGACATTTTTAAATAAGACCCCCATCCATGTTGTTACTTCACGATCCATGAATTTCTTAAACCACGAAGCCATCGTGGTAAAACTGGATGTTTGAAAAGATGAAGAGATGAAGGACTATTATGGTAAAACTGGATGTTTGAAAAGATGAAGAGATGAAGGACTATTATGGGCTCCCTTTCAGGTTTTTGATCCGAAAGTGTTTTCTGTTTTTGTGACTGTGTATCACAACATTCTTAAAACCAGGACAAACAAGGTGGCTTTGGTTCCGTATATATGTGGTGACATATGATGAATGATCTACTGCTATCAAATTTCATGATGTCTACTTTTAACGCCTTTTACAAGGCTATAGGCCAAAACTATGTTGTATAACTAGCAGTTTTGAGTCTCCGTTACTCAAATGACAAAAGACGTTTTGATAGCCTCCAGCGCTCAAATCAGAGTACTACTAAGAACGAAAGGACAAGAAGTATCAGTAAAGGCATCAGCTTGTAATAGAACCTCATGTTATAGAGCCTTTTCAGGTTTTAGCCCAAAATCTGTTTCAAATGATGTGCTTTGTAAAAAAAAAATACAGAATTGTGTCAAGTGTTTAGGTAGTTGAGGAATTGGAAAAGCTTATGTACACCAAACATCACTGGAAATTAGTCGGTAAAAAGCTCAAGTAGGACATTGGATAGCGTTATTGATCTCAAGATGTTTTTTGGTACAAATAAAGGCTCCTAAATAATTGCAGTTCAAGGACATTATTCGGTATACGAAAAAGTCTCGACAGCTTTCTCGCGGATAAACCCTTTAAACAATCAACGGCCTACTACAATTTCTACTGCCTTCACAGTGACCCAACCAATGGCAAAATTTGAGCCACCGTACCACTCTTGACACCTATCTTTGATCATCAAACATGCTCTTCCCAACTGAGCACTCCTGATAGACAATTTAATTCCTCTTATTCTGACAGCACTTTTCAAATACGTCTCCAAATTAAATTGTGCTTTGGATGGAAGTGCTGTATGTGATAGTTATAGTGGCCCGGGAGGTTGAGACCTCAAGACTTCTTCGTAAATGTAAGTAGTACATAATAGGGGGTCTCTCTCTCACGCATTACGCATAAACATCCAGACAATACAGCAACAAAAGTCCTGACAAAAATGACATGGTAGAAATTACGCGTCTTAAAAGTGAAATAAATCCAAACTATCAACATCAAGATAAACAAGCAAAGATGGCTGGGTACAGTGTTGAAATCAAGAAGCTGCTTGAGGAAGGTGCGAAGTCATACGCTGCGAAGAAGTACGAGGCTGCGGTGGAACATTATGGAGAGGCGTGTCAGATATATTCAGAAGATCATCACGGTGAAGAGGATGGTGAATTGTTGTTTTTGTATGGGAAGGCGTTGTTCCAAGTTGCTGTGTCTAAGAATGGATTGTTTGGTGGTGATACTGGTACCGAGGGCAAAGGAGAGGAGGAGGTTGAAGAGACAGCGACTTCAACAAAAAAAGATGGGATGTTCACTTTTAGTGAGGATGTGCCCTTAGCTGAGGAAGAAGATCTTGAGGATGATGAAGAGAATGAAGAGAAAGATGAAGGGCATGCAGAACAAGAAGAAGAAGAGAAACATGAACTCGAGAGTAAAGACGAACAAGAAGAGGAACAATCAGATTTCGAGATTGCGTGGGAAGTTCTGGATCTTGCGCGTACGTTGTTTGAATCCAAACTATCATCTAAAGAGGAATCTAAAGAGTTATCAAAAGATGTTGAAAATGACAATGATCCAAATACTCAAAACAAGGTCACTTTATCGGAGATTTACGATTTATTAGGTGAAATCTCTTTAGAAACTGAGAATTTTACTCAAGCATCACAAGATTTCCAATCTCTTTTAGAATTAAGAGAATCGTTATATCCATTTGAGTCGAATTTGATCAGTGAAGCTCATTACAAGCTATCACTTTCTCTGGAATTCAATTTCTCAAATGATGAAACCAATAAATCGCAGGCAATCCATCATTTACAAAAGGCAATTGATTCGATAAAAGCCAAAAATTCACTGGATCCAAAAGATGATGATTTAATCAAAGATTTACAGATAAGGTTGGATGATTTACAAAAAGACTCAAATGAAGCTTTCAATCAACAAAAACTTGACATAATGAAAGGTATTCTTGGTGAAGCAACTAATGATAACAACAGCTCTGTAAAGAAAGAATCAACTACCACACCGGTTAATGACCTAACTGCTGTGGTCAAGAAAAGAAAAGCAAAACAAAACGATCATGCAAATAAAAAATTGAAGAAATGAGTACTTCAATATTTCAATAGAGATAATATTCACTTTTGGACTTTCTTGGGTCAATCCCTGTTTTTTTAGACATTTGCTCTTTATTAATCTCATCAATCATGAATTTATTCGAGTAATCATCTTTCAATTCTTTCAAGTTCAATTTGACTGAGCTAAACCCGTATTCTTCTTCGTAGTCAAATTCTATCTCATCGCCCTCATGAGTCTCAAAGGATTGTCTAACTTCATCAAATATCTCATTTTCATCAAAGCCAGGATTATGTTTCAAATCTTCCCATTCATCCTTAAAAACTTTTTTAGTATAATCTTTGAAGTTCCCAGGATTTGTATAAGTGTAATGTTTAAATTTTTCAAAATATTCTCCATCAGCTGGATACTTGGTGGAAGCTTCATCATTAACTGTATCAAGAAATGGTCTTAGATTTAACATTTCATCCTTCGTAGGTAATCCTAATTTTTCAAACACGGCTCTTTGGATATAATAAGCAACAATCACTGATTTTTTTTGTGCTCTCTTCAAAAGGAAATATAGCTTCCATCTATATCTATAAATTGTATCTTTCAAAATCCAGCTTAGTTTTCTCAATTTCCTCAAAATAAGTCTAAGAACCTCAATTGCCTTATAGATTGGCTTTTTCGATTTGAATGTATAAACGATAAGTCTTATTTCGAAGACAATTTGACCCTTTATAGCCCTGATGATCTTGCAGATTTTTTTCAAAAGCTTTAATACTGTTAATACAGCCTCAACTTCCAGTAATTCAATTAACTTCTTAATCTCAATTAAATTCCAAATGATTACCAGAATGATTTTGAGGATGATAAGTGGGATCTTCAAAAGGAACAAAATCAATGAGAAAAGTTGTGCTTGAACCAGAGGGTCGCTACCGTCATTAGTATCACTTCGAGCGGTGTCGTTACTCAAGGAAACCTCTCTATCATCCAACAACAGATATAGACAACCAAAATCAATTTCACCATCGTCATCATCATCGTCATCATCATGGTCATCTTTTTCTTCTGCTGCTTCTACTTCTCCCTCTACTGCATCCGCTGTTTGTGCGTTCAACACATGCTTTCCAGTTTCATAGATGAAGTCATATAGAGAAATGTAATCCTCTTCTGATAATTTCTCCAATATCTCAAACACTTTCTTGTAAGATCTGTAAATTTGATAAAGATCCAACCAAACTTCTGCAATGACTTGTTCCCCTAAAATGGACACAGAAATCTCCGACGCTTCTTCGAAATCGGTTTCATAGGAGGTGAAAGGCTTTGTATCATCAAACAGCTCAAGATCCTTTATATCTTCACCAAAAAGCTCATATGCCAATTCTTCCACACTCTCGTATTTCCCAGCGTACAATCTCTTCGGTTGTTGTTTGTGATCTCTTGCTGAAGCAAGTTGGACTTCTGCAGACCTGGGCACCAACGCAAGCAATAACTCGTAGTCAAGAGAGTAGTTGTAGCTGAGCAGATCACCATCAACACCTTCAAGATCAAAAGAATCAACAAACAAACTGACAGTAAACAACACCGTGAGCCAAAACAGCGCCCGCATGCTCAAATCAACTTTATGTCTTCCAAATCAGCCCATACCATATCTCCCATTCAGTTTCTGTAAAAAAAGCGCAGTTGCTTGCTTATATATAAAATCCAAGAAACTATTAGCCGCCGAAATCAGAAAGGTAAACAAGCTGTGTACTCAAAAAAAAAAAAAAAAAATACACTGATTCATTAAACACAGAACGCGTTCGAGAGTTTGAAATGTTGCGCTTACCGTACTCTTATCATTGATCCTTGTTTATTCTCTTTCTTTCCTCCTTTCTTTACCCTTCTGTTTACCCTTATTCCCAGCTTTTAATCTCTTTAGCGATATTCGAATGATGAGCAAGAACATTGACATCAAGACTCCAAGAATTGTCACCACTGAGGAACCATCACTGAACAACTCTGGGTTAAGTCTTTCACCAGAGGAACGCAATGCTAAAACTGAAAAGTTGTTAAAAAGAGTTGATGAATTGAGAATGAAGTATAAGGGTGTTAATGCTGGTACTGGTCATTGACATCCCGTCATAGTTCTTTATAATTGAGCTTTAAATCAATCCTAATTTTGATGATGATGATGATGATGACGATGATGTGCTTTTTTATGGGATATACGAGAAACAGGCGTTATAATACATGTTATTGGAATTGATTTTAAACACTTAGATATCTAACTTTTAGGGAGTTGATTGTGATAAATGACTCTTTTGCTTCACAAGTGACAACGAGATTCGAAGGGACACCCTCTTTGAAGAAAAATGTGTTTGTTGAAGTGAAGGCATTATCATCAAAGTAAAGTTCCATTATATTAACATCGATAATTCCATATATTTGATATGTCATTGCCCCTGATTCAGAGATGTTATTTGGTTGAACATAAGTGGACCATTTCTCGTTGAAGAAAGGATCATTTTGAAATTCATGATCAGTGTGTCTATTGACATAATATTGAGTAACAACACCATCATAACCAATTTTGATCATTTCATCAGATTGGTCACTCTTTATTTGAATTTCGAATGTAGAAATATTTCTATATCCTAAGGAACTAGGATCTTCTAATGTGAATGTCATATTAAAGTCCATCAATCCAGTAGAGTTATAGTAAAAAGTTTCCAATCCATGATGTTTATCCAAACTAAAATCCTCAACTTCAAACTCATCCAAGACCGTCAGACCGTCTTCATCAACAACGGGATTTTGAACTAACACAAGATCTTTAGATTCTGGATTTGTAGACACATACTTTAAGGAATACTCTCTCACCAAGCTCATGCTGCTCCTATATCCATCTTGATCCGGGACTCTAGCAGCATATTGCCAATTAGAAGCCCATGCCAATCCTAATATTTTGTTATCAGGGACATTATCAAAAGATTGGAATGCATAGAAATCCTTCCCGGAGTCCAAGACCCTCATTGCAGAATCCATAGCCACAAACTCTTCACCATCAAAATCTCCAATGAAATACTGGTTGAAAGAACCACCAAGGGCAGATCCTGGGTTTATAGCAAGCATAAGCACCCATTTCTCTGTAATTTCTGAGTCTTGTGGGTTGGAAACCTGAGCTTTGAACAAACCTGGGCATTCATATTGGTATCCTAACAATCCAGCATGGCTCACATTAGAAGCGAGTTCCCAACTAGTAAGATTGGATGATTTATAAATTTGGATTTTATATTCTTGAGCTTTAGCCACAACCATGATCCATTTCTGTGAATCTTCATGCCAAATAACCTTAGGATCTCTAAATTGTGAGCTGTTCAAGTCAAGCACTGGGTTTCCTTCGTATTTCTCAAATGTGTATCCACCATCCAAAGAATAAGCAACTTCTTGGGCCTCAGTTTCATTAACATCCAAGGTGTAAATGGCCACAATCCTTTGTTCTGGGTCAACATCATCCGCATCGTCAAAGAACCCTGAAGTATTATTTCTATCAACCACAATACTCCCAGAATAAATTCCGGCATCGTCTGAATCTGGAGCTATGGCAGGCTCATGATGTTCAAAAGTCAACAGATCTTTTGAAGTAGCATGCCCCCAATAGAGAGGCTTCCCCCAGATTGTATCATTGGGGTTGTATTGATAGTAAACATGATATATCTCATTCAGCTGGTCGTAAAATAATCCATTAGGATCATTCATCCAGCCACTTGGCGGGGTGAAATGGATGTGTGGCCTAGTTGTTGTCGTCGAAGTATTAGTGGTTTCAAACTGCATTGAAGATGCCAATGCTGGTAATACAGCGAGTGGAATAAATGACAAAACTTTCATCTTTTTGAAATGGCTTTCTCGAATCTTGTAATCAAATTCCATCAACAGTTTGAACAAAGCAAGGATATCCAGGACAACTTATACCATTGACGAAAAGAATAAAATAAAGAGAACCTGCCAAGATACGCTATGGCACCCAGTCCTAAACCAATTACGTAGTTGTTCTTGGTTTAACTCTCTATGACTATTGGTCATTTTAGCATCACCCCACATAACCAAGCCCTAAACTCTGCAGTGCAATGACGAATTCTGGAGAAATCGAAGATCCTAATCATGATTCTCGGAGAAACCATATTATTTATGATGACATTGATCTTGAAAAGTTTGATGGTTGAGAGACTCGTATCACAGTAAGATTACAGTTACTCCAAATGGTGAACAGATGACCGAACGTGAGAACGAACAACTTTTGTACAACAATTTATATCGGAGAAACCACTTAACCGTATTTCAGTGGGGAAAGTCCGGCGTGCATATTTGTACGTGCGGAAATATCCAGATCACAAGAGAAGTTATTCCGAGGCTTTTTGAACACAGGGTGCTTTATTGGTTGGTTAGTGAAGGCGTATTATAAGCTGCTTTGCTGTGATCTCTGGATGCAACAACTATCTACGGTTACTGTGCCTGAGTTTGTGATGATTGGCGCCGACTGATTCCCCAAGGCAGTTTGCACTATCTGGATCAATGCATAGTGTAGAGGTCTTCAACAAAAGTAAATAGAAGAACAAACAAACAAAAACAAAACTCTCTTCATAAAATACTCAAATTAGCCGCCGAGTTCAACGCTGTTAACTGTAAGTACTGAAGAAATGTAAAATGTAAGTTGATTTGTTGATTTCTAGAACGATTTGGAGTAAAATGTGCCACTTACCACTTCTCTATACTATATTTTATCTCCTTTTGCATTTATTTTGGCTTCTTTTTTTCCTTTGGGATCATCTGCTACTTTGACAAGAGGCTCTTCTGTGGTATTTATTAACATTTTTTGGAACATCTAACAATACAGTAGAGTGAAACATTTCCAATAGCCTACTTATAACTTATAACTCAAACACTCAAATACCTAACTTTCAAAGAATCAATTGTGATAAATGATTTTTCGTTATCACAAACCACAGCCAGATTGGAAGGGACACCATCTCGGAAAAAGAAGATATTTGTGGAAGTGAAGGCATTATCGTCAAAGTAAAGCTCTATAATATTGACATCAATAATCCCATAGATTTGATAAGTCATTGCACCAATGTCATCATCAGAAATCTCGTTTGGTTCAATATAACTAGACCATTTTTCACTGAAGAATGGATCATTTTGAAATTCATGGTCAGTGTGTCTGTTGAGATAATATTGTGTCACTTTACCATCGTAACCTATCTTGATCATCTCATCCGATTGATCACTCTTGATCTGGACTTCAAAAGTGGTGATGTCCCTGTATCCCAAAGAACTAGGATCTTCCAAAGTGAAAGTCATATTAAAATCCATCAACCCTGTAGAATTATTATAAGAGGTCTCAAAACCATGATCTTTATCCAAGCTTAGATCGGTGATTTCGAACTCTTCCAAGACAGTCAGCCCATCGTCATAAGTCCCATCACCAAGGACAGGGGTCTGGATCAATACCAACTCATCAGACTCAGGGTTTAATGAAACATACCTCAACGAATATTCTCTCACCAAACTCATACTGCTTCTATACCCATCAGGATCAGGAACTCTTGGGGCGTATTGCCAATTAGAAGTCCATGCTAACCCTAACACCCGTCCGTCAGGGATATTCTCGAATGATTGAAAGGCATAGAAATCTTTACCGATATCAACCAGCTTTGTAGTGGAATCAATTGAAGTAAATACCTCACCGTCAAAATCACCAATAAAGTATTGATTGAACGATCCACCAAGAAGAGAGCCAGGATTGATAGCTAGCATCATGATCCATTTCTCCGTGACGCTCTCATTTTTGGGGTTTGTAATTTGAGCTTTGAACAATCCAGGACATTCATATTGGTAGCCTAACAAACCAGCATGATTGATATCAGAAGTATATTCCCAATCGATTAGATTTGGGGACTTGAATATTTGAATCTTGTACTCCTGAGACTTTGAAATAGTCATGATCCAATTCTGTGAATCTTCATGCCAAATAACCTTGGGATCTCTGAATTGTGAGCTGTTTACATCTAGAACGGGATTACCTTCAAAATATTCAAACTTATATCCACCATCTAAAGAATATGCGAGTCTTTGAGTTTCAGTATCGTTAGCATCAAGTGTATAAATAGCGACAATTCTTTGTTCTGGATCAACGCCATCATCATCGCCAAATAATCCAGAAGTGTTATTTCTATCAATTACAATACTCCCAGAGTAAACACCTGCATCATCAGCGCCTGGAGAAAGGGCAGGTTCATGATGTTCCCAAGTCAAAAGATCCTTGGAAGTGGCATGCCCCCAATAAAGGGGCTTCCCCCAAACAGTGTCGTTAGGGTTGTTTTGATAGTACACGTGATACACCTCATCTAACTGGTCATAGAACAGCCCATCAGGGTCACTCAACCATGACGTTGGTGGGGTGAGATGGATGTATGGCCTTGTTGCTGAGTTGGTGGCCTCAGATTGTGAGGAGAAGGGCAATAAGACAATGAAAAAAGTTAATGATAATAAAGGAACCCTCATCGTAAAATTTAGTCGCCGATAATCAAGAACCATCGAGCTAAAGTCTAACTGTAGATGATCTCCTCTACTTATAGTGCTCATCAACAAAAGGGAATACAACTCGTGGTTGCAATGTGCCAAGATGGACCATGCCGTACACTTCTAGTATAAGCCAATGACCGATCTCAGACCTGACTATTTCATTTGACCGACTATCCTTTTTACTACTTATAGGGACATACTACATACTACCCTCTAAATTTGAAAGCCCGATATCAAAAGCCCTAAACTTTGAGCTCTGCAGTGCAATGACGAAGTAATGTGGAGAAGTTGATGATCTTTATGAGTTGTTCGGAAGAAGTGCTTGTTAGTTAGTACGTAATCTAGAGTACTACACTACTACTTATGATTTCCATATGTATACCAATATTTGCCAGTAATAGCACCATCACAACCATCAAAATTCAATAACATTGGCAACTCATTTAGCTTCAACCCCTGAAAACAAACCCTCACATAAAAAAACAAAACAATCGGATTTCAGTTGACGGGAAATGCAGATATCCGAATCAAAAAGGCCGTTAGGCGTAAGTTTTTCCGAGAGACCGATGATCGGCATGGCCATAACAACAAGTTCTTGGACCATCTGACACTTCAAACCCTTGAGATCTTTCCCAGAAATACCAGTACCGCAACCGTACTCAGTCTACTAATTAGAGCACTACAGCCAGTTGATTTCTTCCCCAATTACCCTATCAATCCCAAACATTCAATCCTCGCTCATAACCATCTCTTCTCCTATATAAGAAAAATTTTCGCTCTCCCACTTTCTTCTTTTCCTAAGCTTTTTCTCTTCTTTAACATCAAATCGCTCCTTGATACCAGTCTCTAGTAATTGTCCTGTTGTGCTCTTCCTGAAGCCAGCAGAGATGAAGGCTCGGTTGAGGGTTGCGTAGAGTGATAAGAACGTTGCTGGGCGCCCGATGTTGAATTCAAAATGAGATATTGGGAATCAGTTGTTTCAACATATAATCTTTATAATTCAAATAGTGACTAGATCAATTGGTTCCGATCAATTGAGTAGATTCAAGTAATACAATTACGCTTTCAAGAAAACACTGTATTAAGTTATACAAAAAACTATCATAACATTCAACTCTGTTCATTAAACACCCTCTATAACAACATAAAATATTATTCAATCCTTACGTGATCAGAACTCACTCTGTCTTGAATAACTCTTGCACTCTAGGATTAGCAGCACTCAGCTCTTTCAGTTTATTCAAATGATGAATGGTTTTAGCGATTGTTTGGATCAATAAGTTTGGTTTCAATGGTTTGGAAATATATTCATCCATTTGATGTTCAATACAACGTTCACGATCTCCCAACATTGCATGTGCAGTCAGAGCAATGATTGGTACTCTATTACTTATTGGATTCATTGGATTGACCTCCTTTTCCCATTGTCTAATCTTTTGAGTAGCTTCGAAACCTCCCATAATTGGCATTTGAACATCCATTAATACAACATCGTATTTCTTCTTTTTAACTTCATCAATTGCCTCTTCACCATTTTGTACAACAACAACTTCATGTCCATATTTCTCCAAGATTCTAACCGCTAATTTTTGATTGATCAGGTTATCTTCGGCAAGTAAGATGGAATATTTCTGTGGTGTATTATCATCAGATGGAACCACTCTCGATTCTAGTGCAGGCTTCAAGTACCCGGCAAAATCCATCAGTGAACATGGTGTATTACCATGGGATTGGATACCCAAATCAAGACATTCTTTCATGTTCAATTTCGGAATTCGATCACTCAATAAAACAAATGGAATATATTTAATTTCTGGTAATTCACGTAATAATTTCCCAGTTTCCACAGAATCAATTATGATAACGTCAAATTTACTTTGTTCAGCAACACTAACCTCTTTGATGTTTTTAACCACAGTTGGTCTCAAATTCAATTCTAACAAATCCTTCTTCAAGCTTTCTTTTTCTTCATCGGTATAAACCGAAGAAATAACCAAGATTTGATGTAGATTAAATGTTAACAAAGTGTCATCACGTTTGGAAATATTCTCTTCAGCTGGTGAAACACAAATTGTAAAATAAAACTTGGACCCTTGTCTATAAGTCGAAGTAACCCAAATCTCACCACCCATCAAATGAATCAATTTTTTAGAAATTGATAACCCTAATCCGGTACCACCAAATTTTCTAGTTGTAGACCCATCAGCTTGTGTAAAAGTTTCAAAAATCAAATCCAATTTATCTTTGGCAATCCCAATCCCTGTATCACTGACACAGAATTCCAACATCAGTGGAGAATTCTTATCATGAGGATTTATATTTATATCAGCAGGACCAATAACATAATTACTGTTTTGCACTGTAGATGAAATAGTTTCATCCAGAGATCTTGTGGCTTTTCTCACAGTTAATTTAACATGACCTTTTGAAGTGAATTTTATAGCATTCCCCACTAAATTCAAAATAACTTGTCTTAATCTGAAAGAATCACCAACAAGTGAATCAGGGAACGAGTTGTCAACCTCATAGATCAACTCCAACGGTTTCTCAATAGATTTCACAGCCAAAGTTTTCAATGCTCCAAATACCGTGTTTCTTAATGAAAAATCTGCCTCCTCGATTGTCATTCTATTGGCTTCAATTTTGGAAATATCTAAGATATCATCAATAATTGTCAATAGAGAATTTGCCAAATTATGCACAGTGGATAACATTTCTCTTTGATATTGAGTCAACTCAGTATCCAAAGTCAATTGAGTATAATTCAAAATCCCATTGAATGGAGTTCTCAATTCATGAGAGAAAATCCCCAAAAATTCAGATTTAGCACTATTGGCCAATTCTGCAGCTTCTCTTGCAGCAGTATTTCTCTTAATAGAATCTCTTAGATTGAACACCATCTGATTAATCTTGGTTTTCAAAGTATCCATTTCACCTGATGCCTCCACTGTGATGAATTTAGTGAAGTCACCATCAGTTGCAGCAGCTGTAATCTGAGCGAATGCACGCACTTGAGAAGTTAGATTGGCAGCCATGACATTGACATTGGTGATAATCTCTCTCCAAAGACCATCAACATCACTGACTTGGGCTTGAACACCTAATTTCCCCTCAACACCGACATCCTTGGCGACTCTGGTCACTTCGGAAACGAAAACTTGTAGAGAATCCACCATCTTATTTATCGTGTTCTTCAACTCCAATATTTCACCTTGAGCAACGACATGAATCTTTTGAGACAAATCACCGTGAGCAACAGCAGTAGTGACAGTGGCAATAGATCTCACCTGGTTAGTTAGATTCGTAGCCATGGCATTCACATTATCGGTCAGATCTTTCCAAGCACCTTCCACCCCATTCACCACAGCTTGCCCTCCTAGGATCCCCTTGATCCCGACATCTGTGGCTAAACTCGTCACTTCCATGGCGAAAGTCTGTAAAGAGTCCACCATCTGATTGATTGTAATCTTTAACTCTAGAATCTCGCCTTTACAATCAGCAGTAACCTTCTTCGATAAATCACCTTTGGCCACCGCAGTCGTCACATTAGCGATATTTCTCACCTGGTTCGTCAAGTTGGATGCCATAGCATTCACATTGTCCGTCAACTCCTTCCAAATCCCCTCAGCTCCCACAACGACGGCTTGCCCACCCAAACGACCTTCAACACCGGTTTCTCTCGACACTCTCGTCACCTCAAAGGCAAATGTCTTTAATTGTTCCACCATGGTGTTGATAATGTTCTGTAACTCTAAAATCTCACCTTGAGCATGGACATTGATCTTCTTGGACAAATCACCATCGGCAACAGCACGCACCACATCAGCGATTTCTCTAACTTGGTTTGTTAAATTAGACGCCATCACGTTCAGCGTGTCGCTCAACACTTTCCAGGTACCCTTTGTGCCACTGTCTTCAACTTGCCCACCAAGCTCACCATGAGCCACTTCGGTCGCAATCTTCATCACCTGCTCAGAATACGTGCCAATCTGCGTCATCATTTGGTTGAACGCCTTTTGCACTTCTGCAATCTCTGGATCAACATCGTTACGCGCCACCACGCTCCCATTGGAAAACTCACCATACGCCACCGCGTAAATCACTTTGGTGATCTCCTTCAGCGAGTCCTGATTCTGTGTATGTTTTGTTTTCAGCTGTGAAATACTCTTCTGCTGCTCCTTCATCTCCACAACGAGTTGAGCACGGAACTCCTCGAGCTCATCTGCAGAAAGCCCATTCAGGGCTCCAGGACTGTCGATCTTTGCCAGAAGTTCTGCTGACATAGTCTCTTTATCCTTTTCGCCTTTCTTTCCAAGCCTCTGCTTCTTTTTACTTTGAGGTTGTTTTCAGTTTCAAAAATGTTGATAATTATTTGTTTCAGAGCGTGGCCTTGGCGATTAAATATTATTACGAGAATTGAATGTAGGGCGGATGTCCTGCACTCTGGATGTCGACAAACACTGCAAAGAAAGACAAGACGGGTCTTAGAGACTCTCAAATAACAGACAATTCACCAATCAGTTACCAGCAATCAACCCTGAAAACCCTTGTTTCTTAACCTGTTAAACTCTGATTGTCCCTTACATCCTTTTTCCCTTCTCTGTTGTATTAATAGCATCTGACACAGGTTCGACTCTGCGCAGTGTGCTAGTTGGACCCTTTTCCATTTGGTGTCCAGATGTTTTATATGCTTCCTGGAATTTATCGGATCGATCATCATATGTAACAGGGACATAATCTTCCTCTTTTCTCTCTATCAACCTACTACTTTTCATCAACACATAACAATGGCAGAAATCAGAATCATCTCCCACATGAACAAAAGCCACAAGCTGGCAATCGAGGATTATCTTTCCGTCTATGGCAACGTGATTATTGATGAGAAAATCTCCAATATCAAGATGTCACATATCGAAGAATCTCATATGATTATCACTTTCAAACATCAGGACCTTGAGTTTGAAGTTGAAAAGTTAATCCCCTTTGAGCCTTCGATGGCGGACTTGAAAGAAGCTAGAGTAAGATTAGTGGAAATGGCCAAGTATGCTGCTAATAAAAGAGGGTTCTCTCATATGCAAATTGATGAAATGAGATATCCAACTGTCTATAACATTGCATTAATTATACTCATTTATTCCCCACTACTAGTGCATTTCTTTCCCTCGTTACTATTGAACAGTCATGTTTTGAACTATTTATCCTCTTCATTCGCCAATTGGTTGATTAAATACTCATTACATATCACAATCTTGACGTTAGCTCTACATGCAATTGAAGCCTATTTTATCGTTAAACCAAAGATGGAATACTACAGAGTACCAACTGATTATAAACTGGAATGGTACATTGCTGCTTTGGTTGAAGGCTATCCATCCATGAAAAGATTTAATGCTATAGTGGAAGAGAGATCTCACTAGTCTTTGAATTGTTCATTATGTGAGTGAATTACTCACGTAAAGGTATAGAATCAAGAGAGAAGTGAACGAGAATGAAGACCTAATCAAAGAGAGTATAATGACTAGAATTCCGTATACTAGCTTTATCCCGGGTAACCTCATCGCGAGATTATATAATCAATTTTCATAAACTTACGTAATTTCTATACCAAAAAAAAAAATTAGCACATAAACGTCTTGTAGATTTAAAGGTCTTTCCTTGAAGAAACGCCCCGGTATCATTACTTTCCACATCCAAGATGGCACCAAGACAGTCCAAGACAGCTAAAAGAAGTGCTACACAAAACAAGACCAGAAGCATCGAGTCTGAGGTGTTCAAAGACTCCCAGGCCAGGAACAGATTAGGATTTGAATCAAACTTAACAGAAAAGTCTAGAGTAAGAAAACCAAAGAAGAGCGATGTGAAGAAGGAGCAGGCTAAGATACGGTTATATGGTAAAGACAAGAAGCAGAAGGTTTACGATGAAAAGGATTTGGATCTTCCAGTGCTGAACAGAGCCATAATGCCAGGTGTTAAGAGACCAAGAGGTAAAAAGGGTAAAAAATTCATCAATGAAGCACAAGAGGATAACACCCAGATAAATAGAATCATAAGTGAGATCATCATCAAGGATGAGAAGCGAGACATGTCGAAATTGGAGAAAGCTCAAAGACTAGAGGAATTAAGAGAATTAAAACGTAAAGAAATTGAAGAAAAAGAAAAGGCAAAGACTGATAAATTAGAAGATAAGATGAAAGAATTGAAGAATAAAGCTACAAAAGCAAGAACTGATAGAAGAAAAAGATCTAAATTGTTGACAAAGGAAGGAGAGAAGGAGAAGGAACTTCCAAAGAAGAAGAAAGTGGCATTTGCCTAATGTTTATATCAATCAATAAATCTTTCATTGTTTCTTTAATCTCTCACTGTACCATTGATTAAACTAAATATATCACTCTTGATTCATTGTCTGATCTGTGCATTTATAGATCCCAATATAAGGATCATGGGTGTTATTAGTGGCAAGCATCATTCTATGTGGGTGTAAACTCAACAAGGACACATATGAAGATGAAGATGAGGAAGATGGTAATGAGTTCCCAGCACCATTATAGTTGTAATTATTACTGTTATTATTATTTTTGAAGCTGGAAATTAAATCACCTGAAGTTGTCCAAATCTTGACCATTCTTGATCCAGTGGCTATTATTGGAGCATGTTCATGGATTTGTACACTCGTCAGGGATTTTTCAAAACTCTTAAAACTAACAACTGGTTCGTCCAATCTAATATCCCACAAATTAATCATCGAGTTATTAGATCCACTCACTAATTCTCTATAACCCCCTCTTTGCATATGAATATTGTTAATCCATGATCTTTCACCTTGAGAGTTCCTCCATAATTTGACCATGGAATCTCTTGAGTCTAATCGACGATCATAAACCCTTATACTCCCATCGCCGAATCCACTAACGAATATATTTCCTGCAACTTGATCCGAAGTCAATGAAGTAATAGCACTAGACGATCTAGCAGGAATATCAACCAGGCATAACTCTCTTGGTGCATCCCAAATTCTAATGATTTTGACATCACCTGTGGCTAATAATGAGCCACGACTTTGTTGCCATTCCATTAATAAACCAGTTGATCTTGGTGTCAATAATAAGTCAGTCAGTGCTCTCCAAGATGAAACTAAACGAACATCATCATTTGATTGGAAGTCTTTATATATCTTGACAATCCCATCTGAGGTTCCTGTAACTAATAAAGGTAAATCATCTTCATTCATTAGTTTTAAATCAGTGATTTTAGTTCCAAATGGATTTTGATTTGAGAATCTTGATAATTGCTTGGATTCAGACCAGTCGAAGGTTGTGATACAATTTTGATCATCTGAAGTAATTAAATAATTCTCAAATTGGGCAAATTTCATCAATTTTGGTTGTGTTTTATTGTTCAAGACTGTAAACTGAGTTTTCCAATCTCCTCTCAATGACAAATTTTTCTGTGGTTGGGTTTCGTTGATTATTGATTCGTTTCTATTCCGTCTCCATATTCTTTGAGTATATTCAAGACTCCCTGGTTCATCAATCTCATTTTTATGCATTTGAGGTTCTTGGAAATATTCCACACTATATTCGAAGAATTTGGAATCAAGAGGTAACTTTATATCTTGGATACTCTCTTCAATATCTTTTTCACTTTCATCGAATCTTGGAACTTTAGGAATAGTGATTTTGGAACCCGAATTGTTCAACATGAAATCTTTGGGGTGTTTATCATCATCATGCTTGGAAGAATTCGTGCTTGAGTTACCATTCGAAGATGATGACCATCTCATTATATTCGAAAATGACAAAGTTCTTCTCAAGAGTGATAATCCATAGCTATTGTCATTCTCTGAACTGGAACTGGTAGCTTTGGGGACTTTGCTCAATTTTGGATTTTGATCAGTGATAGATCTTTGACCATTCAACTTGATTGGTTTGGGTAATTGCTGAGAAATAAAGACATTTGAAGATGATTGCAAAAGGATGTTTTCCATCTCTTCCACTGTGTCTTTCAATGCAGATTCTTTTAATTTTATCAAAATGTAGTCGATAGTCTTTTCTGAATAATATCTCACTTGATTATGACCATCACATGCAAATAACAAAAGAGCTTTAAATATTATATGATAAATAGACCCATAACCAATACTTTGCTTCCCTATTGATTCTTCTTCTTGGGGTATGACATTCAAAGCCATTTCATTGAAGCACAAAACAATGAAGTTATTGATATGTTTTTTAACAATTTTGGATAAGAAGATGGTAATCTCTTTGCGAACAATAGGAGAAGCATCATTAGCCAAAGATAATACTGTCATGTAGACTGTGGAGTAATTCCCGTCTTCTTTATCTTCATCTTCCTCGGGTAAGAAATTGATCAGGGCCAATATAATTGATGTTCTAATTTCTGGTATTGGATCATTGATTTGTTTCAACAAACGATCTAAAAACCCCTCTTTGTAACAAATCCATTTAGCATCTTGGTTATGGTCCCATAGCTGAGAAATCAACAAACAACACCACTGACGTAATAGAGGATTATCAGAAGTTTCAATGTATTGTAATAATTTATCAATCAAATCAGGGGCAAAGCAAGCCTTTTGACCATTCTTGAAACCTCTAACGAAAAGACTTAGGATCAATGCACAAAGAGCTTTATGATCATTATTTATGGATGTATTCCCATCTTTAGGATCGACAAGCATTGTCAAGAAATAGTTGAATCCTTTATCTTTAACCAATTCTTGTTGAGTGTTTTTATAATCAACAGCCATTATTCTTGCCCATATAAAGATCAATACAGGTTTCAGATCAGGTGAAGGACTTTGCAATAGCTTCAAGATATATGGGAAGATCCCAATGGATAAAGCCAAATAAACAGCCCATGGTCCCAAATCTAAAAATCTTGATAATAGTACTAGGGCACGAACACGATGAACTTGAGACAATAAAACTTGTAGAACGATTGGCAATTGTTCCGGTGGTTGTTTTGTGGAAGAGCCATATTTTAGCCATAGTTCAAATGCAGTTAGATGTTGTTCGAAGAAAGTTGAATGATTTTGTTGGTTTAACACTTGATCAATTGCTAAATCCCAAGATTCCCACATTGGATGGAATTGAATATTATCAGGTAATGGAGGATCAGAAATTGGATGACAACCATAAGTAGGCATGATTCTTTTAGCTAAAAGAAAGTTTCTAAAAAGGGCAGCAACCATTAGATCTTGTCTAAATAATTTCTTGAACAAAGGTCTTGGTAGTGAACTCCATGCTATTGTATCTGTGATTGCGGTGAAGATCCAATTCAATTCTCCCAATGGAGTACGACGATCTGTTAATTTCCCGGGGATTGTGACATTCTTATCATCATACGTCTTCTTGATTGGTGATTGCATTATAAACCATTTGATGGAGATGTCGATCGGGCATGTGAGGCAACAAGAGAATAAATCTGCAGGGAGATCAGGGTCCATTGGTAAGAGTTCATTGGCCCTACAGGCAGCCAATTGGATACAATCAATGTATGCACTCGTCGGTGAAGGAGCAGATGTGTCGTGGTTGTTCTCATTATCGTCATCAATTCTCTTTTGGACAAACTTCTTGAAGTTACTGACAATATTCCCAGCACTGTTGCAGTCGTAGACGTAGATACACGGAGCACCGAGCCATGTTTGTAAATCGTATAAAGATATTGGGATGTATTGTGTGTAGTTCCTGTTGAAGACCCATATCTCACCGCTCTGGGTCGGTTGTGGGACACCGTGACCGTTGTAATGGAACAGGATTCTCTCGTCACGGGCGTTTCTTCTTAAAGAGTTACAAAACCTCTTGACATCTTCCACACAGGGGTCCAAAGACTGTTTGTATCGTGTCTTTAGAGACAATGTTTCGTACTGCGTCTGTAACGCTCTCCCTATTGCTTCTATGGCCTTCTTTGTGTCTGTGAACTGTTGAGGGTCGATCCAGGCCTCGTTCCTGGCACACGGATGGGTCTTGACAACGTCCGGCGGGTCAACACCGATATTTAGGCACAACACCAAAGCGGCACTCACGGTTTTCTGGCGGTCCTTCATCATCTTCCAGTCCGGAATGGCCTGGTAGTAGTCTGCCCTGCGAGACTTCTCCTCCTCTGTCACGGCGTTGGCATTTGTGTGGTGGCGCTTATCATCAAAGTAGAGAAAGAAGTTGTTGGCCAGCAGTTCCATGTAGTGCTGGTCCATCTCAAAGCCATGGCGGATGTCGGAGTTCAGCGGCCTCAGCGGCTGAGGGCCCATGGGCTGTGTCGTGCTAGGAGGGGGCATTCGAGCACTGTTCGTTGATGTTGGAATTGGAACTTTTGATGGTGTCGTGACGCTGTATGGGCTGTTTTGTAGTACTGTAGATAGTTGTTTTTATCGGTTTGGTTTTTTCACGGGAAAGAGAATCCTAATACAATGGAAAACTCCACCAATAATAATAATAAAAGATCATAATATTGCTACCACAACAATATCAATATCAAGGGCAGAGAACAAAACAATCAAAGAAATAAAACAGTATGGGCCAGGAGAACAACTGCATCGGGTGCCGGATCCGCAAGAAGAAGTGTGATAGACTTCTGCCGCTGTGTTCAGAGTGCAAAAAGCTACAAGTGCCGCCAGAGCTATGTATATACCAAGACCTCCCGCCAAACTACCGCTCTAATGGGCCTGCTGCCATCATCGACAAATCCAAACAGGTGGGACAAGAGCTTGAGAAGGAGAAACAACGTTTGGAGTGGCTCTTGAGCTTTGCTCGTCAGGCTAACCACAGCATTGAAACCGGTGCCTACAACGACAACAATCAAGACATTAACAGAATATGCGTGGAGGGCCCACGGACATTGGCACATCTCGGCTCACTCTCGCTGTATGCCGTTTTGAAGAGAGACCCTGCTACCGCGTCGTTGTTGAAAAGATACGACTTGGCTATGGTGAGCGAGATGAAGGACATTGACTTACGAATCAAAGAGCGGACGACGGAAAAATTGAAACCGATGTTGGGGGTATTTGAGGCAAGATGTAAGGCCGCCGCTGTGGGGATTCCAGTCCCAGATGGTGATGTTGTGATCCAAGAACTCGTCAAGGAAGCGGTGGAGCATATCCCTGAATGGAAAATCTTTGATTATTTCTTTGCATCGATGCAGTTCATCAATGAGTATCGTTGGATTGGGAGCAGGTATCGGGACATTGGTTTGGTTCGTATCCAGTTTGAAGAAGTGTTTGGGTACGATGAGAGGGGCAAAGTGACGTGTAAGCTGAGATTACCAGAGCAAAAGGATAAACTAATTACCTTGATTTGGTTTTTAATGTTGTTTGCTTGGGTCTTCTTTGTCAGATACGCACGGAAGTCATCGACTGATAAATTGGATTCTCCTTATGAAAATTTGGATTTCATTGTGTTCAATAACTATGTCACTGCTCTGTTGGATATCGATCTGATAGGTAATGAAATCAAATTGGGTGATTCAATGTCCTCTCATATCGGTGTTGAAGTGCTTCATTTAAGACACGTTTTGAATAAATACTCGTTATTGACAAGTTATTTCAGTGGGTTTTATGATAACGAATCTACAAACATGGACACTAGAGTCTTGATAACAAGAGCAATCACACAACATTTACATGGAGATTTGGACAAACATTATCCACAGTACAAGAAACCTGCAAAGATGCATTTGAAATCATTGTGGCATAACATCGTTCTTTTAGACTGTATCGATTGTTTTGACAGTGGACAATTATCGAGTATTCAGCCAAAATATTTGTATTATGACACTGACGGTGCTCCAAAGGAATATTCGGATGCTATAAGGACTTTACACTGTGTGATCTATGACTATAATTATATGGATGGTCAATTCCGTAATGTTGATGATTTGTTCAATTTTATCGAGAATGGATGCGTATCAAGATTGAAATCACAAATTAAGAGTTTTCCACATACCGGATCTGAAGATTTGGAACTTCTTTATCAAAAAAGAGACTCGCTGAAGCAATATAAGGCTGATAATTTAAGGGGAGCATCACCTCCAGCAGACGTTTACGAAGCATTTCAAAGAGCTCCTTTAAGATTGATGCACCATGCTGTGATTTTGGCTTTATATTCTATATGTTTGATGAAGTTAGAAGACATTGGAGAATCGAAGACATCTTTACGATACATGAGAATGAAAACAATGGCTTTCAAACATGCATTCACAATTACGATGTTCCAAAGAGATTTGATGAATGTTATGGATCATTATGCTCAAGATAAAGAAAACAGTGGGGCTCATATGTTGATGATTTTCAATATCGTTGATCATTTCCCTTATTATTATTGTGCCTTGAGAAGGGCTTCACATTTTATAGGATGTCAGTTGTCACAGAATTATTTAAATGGATTGGATCCAGAAATTATTAATGAATATGTCTTATTCTCTAGAGATCGTGGGAAATATAACAAGAGAGTTATGAGTTTTTTGGGGAAAAGAGGGGATTTTAATCAAATATATACATTAAAGTACTTGGAAAATATGGAATATGAAGAAAACCCCCAGACTCTGATAGCAAGATTCAGTAAATTTAGTGAGTGGAAAATCATTGCACTAGCTTATTTCAAAACATTTGATGATGAAAATAGAGCCATTGTTAAATCAAGAGAAGTTATTGATTTAGTGATGTTGAAATTAAGCAAAAGATTCAGTCTTGGTTACAGACTAGCTGGGTTGGCCTTCAATTATGCCTATTATGATGAGTATATTCAATCTTTGCTTCTGGAAAAGAAGAAAAGACCCAAATATCATCCATTAAATATCAGATCTTTCAATATGCAAAGTGAGAGTGAAACTGAATACGAAGAATTTGATAATACCAAAAATGTCTCTCCCTTACAGGCTCATAATATCATCCATAATGATCATCATCATGATGACAATGAAACTTCAGATACGGATTCTGCCACAAGTTTCAAAGGTTCCTTCCAGCAATTGTTCAATGAGGTTATGACTTCAACAAGTGGAGGATTTGATTCAAAAAGTTTCTTTGGAGATCCTTATCAATCAGAAAATAACGAAGAGGAAGATGGTGTTAGTAATTACTTCTTGGCTTCAAGATTTTTTTCCGGTTGAAAAAAAACTACAAGTGTTATCTTTTCTATTTATTCATCTTATTATCATCTTCTTTTCAACCATTGAATTAATTTCAAGCCAAAAACACCAGTAACAGTTATTATGAGATATTGAATCATTTTCAAAATACTATCTTGTCTCATTGATCTTTTCACCGCATCGGAATATTTTATATCAGCTCTGAATGAAACCATAGTATATAAGGGGATCCAACGATCTTTGAACAATTTTGTCAATATAAAGTCAATATTTTTCTTTAACAAAAACAATCTAGAAGTAACTTTGTGTGACATTTCTTTATAATTCTCCTTGGCTAATTCAATAATCGCCTCGAGATCCTGGTGTCTGGTCTGTGAATACTGTTCAAAACTCTCCATACGGGTTCTTCCATCTTTCAATAAATTTAGTAATACGTAGACATCTTCGAATCCACAGTTCATCCCTTGACCATAGAAGGGAACCATACTATGTGCAGCATCTCCAATTATCATCACTTTATCTTCGAAATGGTATGAAGAGCATGACAGCGAGAGTAGTCTCCCCCTTGGGTGGTTGTTGAAAGCGTACAGTAACTTTTTTTTCGTGATCAGTTTCAAAGCATCTGGAAATTTCTGTTTAAAGAATGTTAAAACATCTTCATCTGTTTGTAAGATATCGAAGATTTCCCATGGTGCAAAGAACGTTGATGTGAAACTCCCGTTGGAATTAGGCAGTGCGATCAACATAAACTTATCTCTTGGCCAAATATGTAGATGATTTGGATCAATTTTAAACCCTTGATCTTTATCAGAATCAATCGAAAGTTCTAGGTATCCGCAGTTGATATATTCTTGCTTGAAATCCATCATGATCAGTTTTTGTAGTTCTTGACGAACTTTGGAGTAAGTCCCATCTGCCCCAATGACAAAATCAACATGAACAATATCATCATTTGAGCCATCATGGAATTTCAATGACACGATATCTTTATTTTCCGTGAATTCTTTACTCGCACCTCTTTCAATCTCCAACTTTGTCAGTTTCTTCTTGAAATAAACTTCCACACCTTTCTCCTCCAACTCATTGATCAAGATCTCATTCAACAATCCACGGTCAATACTGTTAATCCCCTTATCATTGATCATATCGTACTTCTGACTCTCACAGCTCTCGTCCAAATGATGAATCATCCGTCCTTTCATCGGGATAACATTCTCCAGGACTCTCTTGGCAATCCCAGTGTCAATATATTCCAGGGCATTGATCCCACGATCACTGACTGCTAAATTGATGCTCCGAAGCTGTTCATTCTTGGACAATCGTGGATCTTCACGAGATTCGTACACTTTCACTTCATATCCTTGTTTTTGCAGCCCTAAGGCAGCCACACATCCAACGAGACCGGCACCAACAACCGCAACAGTTTGTGACATTCTCGAATACTTTGTATCTTATCAATGAATACGGGTACTTTGGTGAAGTTGAGATAATTAATCCTCATCCTCATACGATATCTTACATTTTACATTTTCCGCGAATTGTTTAAATCTATAGTGATTACTAAGCAAAAGGGGTTTATATTCATATCTAATCTTCTCTTTCTCTCTTTGTTTCGTTCGCTCTTTCTTTGTCATCTCTCAGTTACGCAAGTAGTCACGCAAGTACCCTGAGAGTTTGTTAGCTCCTTGTTCCAAAGCATCTTTGATAACTGCAAGATCATCATTTGTTGTAGCATTGAAAGAACTGAAATCGACATTTGACCCAAGTGAATTACCATTCCCCGATGTGGCACCAGCACCAGCGCCTTCTTCTTCACCGAAATAAGATGCAGAAGAAATAGCTTGAGAATTGTTGAAATTTTGTAATTTTGTATGCGCTTCTTGTTGAGCAACAGAATCATAATTGTTTCTGCCAAACATCATATCTGATGAAATAGCTCTTTGCCCACCAAATTTAGTTTCCACTTCACCTGTGTATTTAGGTTGTGCAGCGGCTTTTTGTCTTGCTGCTTGTTCTTTGGCATCGTTGGCTGTCATTCCAAATCCTAATTTCGCAAAACTTGGGGTAATCTTCTCCACTGGTTGAGATGATGATGATGTGGATGAATATGAAGGCTTGGAATCATATCTAGTCGAGGTTGGAGAGGAAGATAGACTTGGTTCTGAAGTAATGGATGGCTTGACAGAAGATCCAAACACATCATTAGTATCTTGAGATTCTTTAGGGTTGTAGCCTAATTTGGCAGCCTCTTCAGCTTCTTGTTTAGCAGCTTTCTCAGCAGCTTCGAAATCTATATCTGAAGCCACAATTTTCTTGGATGATAATTTCGAAGTCTTCTTAGAACCTGAAAGAATACTTCCCTTTTTCCCACTTGTAGTAGTAGATTTTCTCAAAATTGTAGAAGATTTTTTTGGTTGTGTTGTAGTAGTAGTCGTATTAGTCTGTGATGAAGATGGTGTCAAAGGTCTTGAAACGGATGGAGACACACTGGTCGTTGGTTTCTTTTCCCAGTTAGCAAAGAAATCATCAGTGCTGTTTGTATCAACCAAAGATGATGAGGACGAATTGACATCATTACTCTCCAAAGTCACCTCATTAGGATACAAAACTTCATCGCGGCCAACCTTATGGTCCAAATGATCTTTATATTTCTCTGCAATCTTGGAGGTGTATTTAGCCTTTGCATCACCACTTTTCCCCAAAAACCGTGATCCTCCATTCTTCAAGAAATATTCACGCGCTTTTTGATTCCCACCTAATTTAAAACGGCGTAATTGCTTCTGAGACCATTTATCCAAATTTGATGACTTGACAAACGTCACATGGACTCCCATATTTCTGTGGACAGCTGAACATTCAAGACAAAGCATCACAGCAAACGGGATCGATGTCCATGTCGGGTTCTTCGCCTCACAGTCAAAACATGCCTTGTTGGCAGTATCCCGCTGCAGATGCTGGAACACGCGGTCTCTCTCCTCAGTAGTAGCCATTGTCTCGGACATTTTGAAGACAAATCTCTTTTAATTTCCTGTTGTTGTTCTTGTTGTTGTTTTGAACACGAATTTTCATCTTTTTGTTTTCGATAATTTCTGGGATTAAATTGGATCCTGGTAAGGGCAGCATTGAACAAAAGGAAAAAAAACAAAAAGAAAATGGTCCCTAGCAGGATCGAACTGCTGATCTCCACGTTGCCAATATTAAATTTTATTAGCATGGCGCCTTAACCAACTGGGCCAAGGGACCGTTTTTTTGTTTTGTAAATTTTACGGTTTGGTATATCCCCAAAGCATGAGTTTTCAAAAACAGAGGGAAACCGATTTTTTTGCAGTTTAACAAGATGTACAAGGGGGATTTTGGGAAGTATAGAAAGGTCAAATGGAAGCATAGAGAGAAAACTGAATTAGTTGGATTAAATGTTCTGGTATTATACGGTAAATTTGATATAATCTTTGTATCTTAAAAAAAAAAAAAAAAAAACACATTAATCAAAAGCCTGGCTTGAGACTGGAGGAGAATGAATCCCTTCTTCTACAAGGTTCTGATTCATTATAAAATCGTAAAATAAAACTAGAGAACTAATACAAGTCAAACTTTTTTCAACTGTTTTGTATGCAAATGTAAAATGAAGAATAAAATCACTCAGCCGATCTCTTCTCCGATTCGGCTGTGTTATTCTGTGTGGATTCCCCCTCGTGTGTAGGAGCACCCTGTGTACTCTCTGCTGTGCTGTTGTTGGAGTTGTCCAGCTTCGTTGATGGAATATGATCGGCATTGTGAACAATTTCTTGACCATTGCCCCAACTCAAAAAATCTCTTCTGACTTCAACATAATCGTAGGCAAACTCACCGATCTGGTCCTCATCCATCCCGACTGCTTCAGCTTGCTCATCAGCTCTCAATTGCAGTCCTGGGATCTTATCAATGACGAAACAGATGATTGCAGTGACAACAACACACCATCCAATAACTGCAGCCAGATAAGCAATTTGTTTATACAATTGCTTCCAGTTGTGAGAAATAAATCCACCTTCATGTTCAGTGAGGCCATCCATTCCAATGACCCAGTCTGCACCAAATAGAGCATTGAACAAAAGACCAAGCACACCGGCAATACCGTGCTCAGCTAAGATATCTAAGGCATCATCAACACCAACGAGATACTTCAATCCAGTAGCAAAATTACAGACAACACCAGTAACAATCCCTAGTACAACGGAACCATATAATGGAATGTTCCCAGAACTTGGGGTAGCAGCGACAAGGCCAGAAATCATACCTGAACACATCCCAACAGTGGACCATTTCTTCTCTAATCTGTAATCCAATAAACACCAAGTCATCGAGGCAAAACAAGCACATAAATTTGTGTTCATTATGGCATAGATAGCTCTTAGGTTTGGGTATAGGGCAGTTCCACCGTTGAATCCTAACCATCCAAACCACAACAGCATTGTCCCTAGTGTCACAAGACTAACATTATGTGGTCTGAAATTGATCAAAAGCTGTTCTTTACGACGTCCTAAGAACCATGAATAAACAAACCCAGTGAATCCGGTCAAAACTTCAACAGGTCCACCACCGGCATAATCTAAAACCCCCCATTTATAAGCCCAACCATCAGCTCTCCATACCCATGCAACAATTGGGCAATAAACCAAAGTGGCCCAAATGAATAAAAACACCATGTGAGGCAAAAGACGACCTCTTTCTGCCACTGCACCTGCTATAATGGCCAATGTCACACATAAGAACATGTTTTGGAAAATAGCAAACACAAATTCTGGATAATCACTATCTTCACTAGCATACACGTTTCTAAATCCAAAAGAGTCCAAGTTCCCAATGAAAGGGTTTGTAGCAGTACTTGAAAAGGCCAAAGAATACCCCCAGAAATACCATTGTACGATCCCCACAATCCCAGCCATAAAAGTTGACCATATTAAAGACAATGCAGATTTTCTTCTGGCAAGACCTGAATATAAAAATCCCAACCCGGGGATCATGATGAACACCAAAGCCGTGCAAATAATTATGAAGGCCACTGTTCCAGAGTCGTATGTCTCTGTCCAAACTGCACTCATCTTGGTCGATATTTCAGTAGTATTTGTTCAAAAGATTGCAAATGGACGGATGGTTATGTTTTTCTTTAGGTTGATGAGGTATGAAATTTTTTTTTCTTCGTATGATCTTCTCGGAGAAATTACTGAGATTAAAGAAGGAAGGAAGGAGTCAGGAGGTATGGATGAGGACACGAAGATGAAGGGTGGAGTAGGTAATAAACTGGTGGGATGAAGAAGAGATGAAATCGAAGAATAATTATATTCAAAATAAATTTCAAGCCTGTATCGGACTGGGCATTTTACTGGAAAGGCAACAGCAGCAGCAGCGCACTACAGAAATAAAATGCCAATCCAAGAGCCGTAAATACGGAACAATTCCAAACCCACTGACCAGTGATCATTCATTAGAATTTCATGACACATAAAACCGTTACTAAGGACCCTTCGTTAAACAACAACAACATCATGCACGCTTGACACATTCCTTATCATCAACTTTTCTACAAAGTAACTACAGGCTTTATAAAGGTGGTTACTCCTTCCCTCTACAATCTCGGTGATAGTTTTTCCACAAAGAAAAATCCCGGCTTTAACCATTCTCAGTCCCATTGGCCGGCGTTATCTCGTGCGATCCTGGGCTCCCATTGGCCAGCGGGTTTATCTTATCAGCGACTCATAAGGCCGGCGCTGAACGGAGTCAGGTGATAATTCCGTGACTTCGTTTAGGTCATGTGATTGAGCATGTGCCTTGTTGGTTATGAGCGCGCGTGAGCTGAGGGTGCAAGGTGTGAACGAAAGTTTTTTTGCAACTTTTTCTTAATAATCACAAGCCATCGGCTTATGTAAACCTGTCCGGATT
>JAJMFO010000182.1:0-30501 GCA_030574715.1 Xingzhongia strasburgensis
AAACCCCAGACGAAGTAGCTCGAAAAACCCTGACTAGTTACCCGGTTTTTACATAGTAAAAATCTATCGGCCCCGCCCGATCTGAAACCCACCCAAGCGAACTTCCTCCTACTTTTATATGTCGATTTTCTGGTCATTCAGTAAAGATTGCGCCATGAAACTTGCATGGGATATAGAGTTTTTCATTGGCTACGCTGTGCAGAAATTCCCGCATTGTTTACATTCCGTAGCGTTCAGGAATGTTGTTTTTCTTGTTTGTTTTGTTTTTTTTGTTGTTTTCCTGCAGAAACTTAATTTTCAAAACGAAAACAAAAACAAACAAGAAAACCAAAGTCGAGAAAACGAAAGTCAAGTGGAAACTTCAACAAATAACACCAAAATACTACTAGGTTCTGAAATTTTCGACCATAAAATCTTCTGTATATTGAGTAGATTTATACATGAATGCTTTCTAACTATGTAAGAACACCACACACAGACACCATTGTAAACCAGACACCTTTTACTGAAATCCTCTTCCATACACACCAGACACCACACCTTCATGTAATATTTCCACCCAGACACAACATCCATAGTGCATCCACACCCAGACACACTTCTAGAGTTCCCAACCAGACACACCATACACCACACCTTTTCTCAAAATCCCGATCCATACACCATACACCAAACACCTTTCAAAAATCCTCACCCAGACACACCAGACACCTTCTAGTAATCCTCAACCAGACACCCCAGACACCACACCTAGATTAAAGCCCACACCACACACCCCAGACACCATTCTATATTATATCAACACCAGACACCACCACACACCTTTCAATCCCCAACCAGACACCGAACAAAAGTAAACACAACAACAACAATAACAACAGTGAGCGAAATAAACAACAACAACTTGAATAAAATAGTTAGTAGTATCTGTAGTAAGAGTACATCACAATTGTACATACAATATCTCTGGATATGAGTCCATAACATAGAAAAAGAATCGATTTATAATTGAGGGTGTGAAGTGGGAAGTGGGAAAAGGAAGAAAGGTGGGAATTATTTGTTTTGATTTTTTGTTGACAACAATCAGAATCAGAATCATAACAGTGAAAGAGTTCCGGCAATACTACGAGTTCCGAGGTGTCAGGGATTTTCGAGCTCCCGCCAAAAGGGCTTATTCCCCAAAAATTAAGTAAGCGCTTAGGTAACAATGCGCTGTTTAAATAGCCTTATCTGATAAGCTATGGACCTTAGAAGTGTAGAACAAAGAGCAATTGTAACGTTTGAGAGTACTAGTTTGAGATTGAATAGAGGTGGCAATGAAGTTGTGAAATTTTCTGTGAAAACAGCATGTTCTCAGTTTTTTATAAAGCCCATGAATAAATATTTATGTGTGAGCACCTCTCAAACTCGGATTCGCGTTATGTGCACAAACACATCCCGTTTACTGGGGGGCCATTTTCCTGTTTCCGCGGGGGTCGTTCACATAAGGTGAGAAAACCCGCACACCGCACGAGCTTAGCGGGCAGTTCAGCTGGCAAAAACATACTTCCTGATTTCAGAGGTGTTCTACCAATTTCTACAAGGTTCTATGAGCTTCCACGTACTCGCCAAACTCGGTAGGGAAGTAGGTGCAGTATGGGGATCAATTATCATAAACATGTCATCCTGCTGCTCTTCAACCAATTAAGCATATTAAGGTTATTCCGGTGAGCTCAATTTAAACGTATGTTGTTGATTGTATGTAGCAGTTTGCAGCCCCTGAGTTTGAGGGAGGAGAAAAGGACAACAGAGGAGTGCTAGGGCTAGCATGTTTTAGCGGGAACAGCAACTAATCTCTGGCAGCTGCAGCTTGAATGAGCCAACTCTCTGCAATTTGCAGACCAAACCCAAAAACTACCGCTAGTGATTGTTATGCATGCCGTAAAGCTTGCCAGTGCTGCAATCTTACTTCGATCTAGGCTCGCGTTCTACAGACAGGAACGCAGAGTTTAAATTCAATTAGACACATACATACAAACAAACATACAAAAAAAAAATATCGCTGAGCTTTGTCAAGCCTCATGATTCAGTGGATTGAGCACAGGAGCCTATTCATCCGACAACGATGGAGTCCAATTGTTCTTTCAATTGCTCATCGCTTAACCCAGAAGTCGAATTACTAAAGTGGGCTTCCGCATCGACCCCTTGATCAAATCCAATACGTTCAAAGAAATCACTACCCAAGTTTTCAAGGAGGTCATTACATGGATAAGATACTCTGGTAAAGTAGGACAAATGTGGAATCACAACGGTATAACTTCTTGGATCAATCACTGGGGCAAACTCGAATTCAATATCATTGTTCCAATGATTAGAAACTCCTTGATAATGAACATCTTCGTTTTGAGTTGGCAAATTCAATGAAGAAAGAGAATATTGCAAACCGTAGTGGGTATATTCCAACAAATCAGGGTTCTCTGGGGTGACAGAAGGTGGTAATCTTGGAACAAGGTCAGAGAGTTGGAAAACTCTTGAGAATGATCCATATGGTAATTCTTCTAATTCACCACTTTCCAATTTTCTAGCGATTTCATAAGAGTTGAATTGATCATCAGCAAACTCATTGAAATATGAGTTACCGACTCTTAACCCAGCATAAGAAATAGCTAACGGGTTGTAACCTCTGATTTGATACTCCAAGGCACCCAAAGCACAGTAACCACCACCTAATGATTGACCAGTGATCTCCAACTTGTACCCATCATCTAAATAAGGTTGCACACTGTTAAATACTTCTTCTCTGTATTGCAAAGAAGCAATGTAAACACCGCAATGCACTCTCAAATTTCCATACTTTTCCAAATCTTCTTCTGGCATATGGTCTTTCAATTTCTGTTCAATCTCTTCCGGATCGGTCATACCACGGAAATCGGTGGCTTTCAACGACATATCAATGTTTGGAGAGTAAGGACATTGTAAGAAAGTGAAATCAGTGATCCAATCACCAAGACTCAACGATCCTCTATAAAGGATACGAACCGTTCTTTCTTCGTCACTTTTAGTGATGACAACTGAACCGGAAATCTCACCTTCTAAGATATTAGGGTGAACAACATTGATAATCTCAGTGTCTCCTTGATGGTGACAAAATTCAATAGCCGGACATTCAGCACCCAAAGCACCTGTTCCAAACCATGGATTAAAAGAACAATAAGAGATCTTGGACCAATAAGCTTGCTCCTTAAGTTGATCAAAGATTTTTTGTGGAACTTCTGCAAGAGCAGGGGTAGCCAACAAAGTCAAGATTGCACAAACGTTTTGATACTTCATTTTTGCTGACACTAGTGAAGAGAAAGTAGAAATGTTGTAGCTTGAAATGTTTTGATACACCCATTTATATGCTTTTTAGCAAAAACACTCATGAGAATCAAAATTCTTTTGTTCAAGTCAAAAACCAAAGAGGTTCAGGCTTCACTTTCCAGCTGTAAACATCATCAACGCACCAAATATCGAAGCCCGCAGTTCTCTATATCTCTCATAAGACCTAAATGGGTTAAAGTCATACCAGCAAAGGTCGATCTTTTTGATAATGGAGTGAGAGATAGAGATTGGAGAGTCATCATCGAAATCAAACACTCATAGCGTACCATGATATGCAGGGGAGTTTTAGGCCCTGCATTGACATGCGCGATATCAAAGAGAAGAAAAAAAAGTTGATGAGAAATGAGAATGGAATTGCGCAACGTCAACTGTCAAACTCTAACAGACTAACAGTAGTATATCAGATGCTGCAAATCTTATCAAGTAGATATCAGAGTTTAGTTAGATATATATAATGTCATATCATGAGTAACTCTGTGATGTGCATCAAACTGAGGAGGCTCGCAAAAGACCTGTCCATGGTGACGGCATTGAAAGCTTTCTTCAGTGTTCATGGGGTACGAGTATGAAACTATGCTAGTAACACCAGTATGTAATCACATATATTACAACTATTTCGAAAAATTCGAGGTTGCAAAATTTATTAAATAGACTGATGATATATTTAAGATAAAAAAAAATACTCAACTTGGGTTGTAGGAGATACAGCAAATTGTGTGATGATGGGATATGAAGTTAGCGTATCAAATCTAGGTCTGTTTACATTCAGGTGGTTGTTTGCCCTTTCCCTCATCTTCTTCGCCTTCATCGTCTTCATCATCTTCATCGTCTTCATCGCCTTCTTCTTCGTCGTCTTCATCTTCGTCTCCTTCATCTTCTTCGTCAAATTCGGCTTCATCAAACTCTTCTTCTTCACCACCTTCGAAGTCAACAGCAGAACCAGTAAACCAATCGATAGCTCTTGGAATCAATTTGTCTTTGATTTCTTCACCCAATTGGTAATCTAATGCTAATCTGGCTTCTAATTCTTCAAGTTCTTCTTCTTCCTCTTCTTCTTCAGCTTCTTCACCTGGTGCTTTTGGAGGATCAAAGAAATTGAAGAAAGATTCCACAGGTGTAGCCTTTTCAATAGTTCTTGTTTGTTGAGTTTGTTTGTTTCTCTGTCTTCTTCTTTCGATTTGAACAGTAACGTTTTGTTTGGCAGAAACCCATTTGATGGCTTCACCTTCAGCGTGATCATAAATGTAATCACCAGAGTATCCTAATTCTTCTTGGTAATAGTAATACTTGGTCAAAGACTTATTTTCGAAAAATGGGTTTTGTTTGAATTCGAAGATCAACTTGAAACCAGGTTGTGTTAAGTACTCCATTCTGATGTTGGTTAAATAGCTTAAAACTTCTTGATCCCTTTCTGTGATAGTTTGAGAAACATAAGTCAAATTTTCCAGGGCAGTCAACCAGAAATCTGGAATGCCTTCAACTTCCGAATCTTCCTCTTTCTCTTCTTGCTCACCTTCTTCGGCCTTGTTTTCTTCTTCATCGTCCTCGGCCCCTAGCTCTTTTTCGATTTGCTTACCTGTGGCAATTTCCTCTTCGGTTGGTTCAACTTCACCAGTAATGATCTGCTTTCTGTGCTCATAAATAGGAGCGTACTTTTTCAAATACTTTTTTTCCAATTCCAATAGCTCCTTTTGAAACTCATCTTCTAATTTCAATTGATCTTTCTGAACAGCTTTCAAGGAATAAATTCTAGCTTTGACTTTTGGTGACAAGCTGTCAATGTAACCAGAATCTCTACCGACCAAGGTACCTAATTTACCCTGAATCATGGAAAGGAAAGCAGGGTTGTTTGAAAGGTTTTTCTTGATTTCAGCTTCCTCATCGATAGTGGAAGGCACCATCAATGGGTTGTTCTTCAAATATGATCCGGTGAGAGAAGCAGGTGTGTTCTGTGGAGTTGGGGCTGATGCCAGCTGGTTGATTTTCTTTCTGATTGGCTCGGACATCGTGGCAGGTAGTGAGTGCTCTACTGATCTGTGTGCTAGCAGCGAGAGTGTGAGTTACCTGTAGGTGTGATAGCACTCAAGACAACTAGGTGGAAGCAAGAAAAAACGAGTCGTTGCCTAATTTAACGCAGTTGCAAATATTTTTTGCTTTTCGCGCGCGCCGCGCTCTGATCAATTTCTATCTGCAAATTCAAATCGGGGGCGTAAAAACTAAAGGAAGTTCGCGTTTCTTTTGTCCGCTCACAACTGAGGACATCTATAAAATAAAAGTGAAAGTGGTAGCAGTAGTAGAATAGCACTCATCAAGTAGTCATGTAAGAGGTGCATTGATGTTGTTGTTCTTGAGCTCAGTGTTCTACTTTAACACCCAATAGCTTGTATTTGCCAGGGCCACCGCACAAATCGGCCAGCGAACAAGGCCCTCCACGTGATATGCACATGTACAGCAGGGTCTCATCCAAACACCACCACATCCTCCATTCCCCTATCGCAAGGAAAAACAATGTGGATGCCTTTTTGAAATTACCGCTCATCGAATAGATTTGTTCATTTGAAAACATTAAACCCTCTCCTAGATAGCTTAACAGCAGAATATCGTTAACTTAGTTCCTTCCCGCAAGCTAAACAACAGTCTCTGCAGCCCCAGCCAATGAAACAGCCATCACCCAGAAGCTCCGCCCAATATGCACATTTAACAAAACTCTCCCTTCTTGCCATCCTCCCACGTCTGGCAGGCTCCCTCCCTGTGAAAAGCCTACTCCTCCTCACCAGAGAGGATGAAACAAAACAACTCAATGCTCAAGCGATGACAAGCGAACAGTACTGGAGCTATCTGCTTATCTCTGCCCTTCTCGTTCTTCTTGGGGGTGTCTTTGCTGGACTCACTTTGGGACTCATGGGTCAGGACGAGGTTTATCTCAAGGTTATATCAACCTCTGGTGACGCATCGGAACAGAGAAACGCTAAAAAGGTTCTCAAGCTTATCGACAGGGGTAAGCACTGGGTCTTGGTCACCTTGCTTTTGTCCAATGTTATCACCAATGAAACCTTGCCTATTGTTTTAGATAGAGTCCTTGGCGGTGGGTGGCCTGCAGTTGTAAGTTCCACTGCAGCCATCGTCATCTTTGGTGAAGTCATCCCACAGTCTGTCTGTGTCCGTTACGGTTTGCAAATTGGTGCCTTCTTCACGCCTTTTGTCCTCGGTTTGATGTATTTGATGTACCCAATCGCATATCCAATTGCCTGTTTATTAGATACCATCCTGGGTGAGGATCATGGTACAATGTATAGAAAATCAGGTTTGAAAACTCTTGTCACCTTGCATAGAACAATGGGTGTCGAAAGATTGAACAATGATGAAGTCACTATCATCAGTGCCGTTTTAGATTTGAAAGAGAAGAAGGTTTCAGATATTATGACTCCACTGAAAAATGTCTACACGATGAGTTCTGATCGCATCCTGGATGAGAAATGTGTCGAAGAAATCTTCAATTCTGGGTTTTCAAGAATTCCAATACATCTACCGAATGAACCAAATAATTTTATTGGTATGTTGTTGGTTCGTGTGTTGATCTCTTATGACCCTGAAGATGCCTTACCTGTTAGTTCATTCCCGTTAGCTACCTTGCCGGAAACTCCTCCACAAACGTCATGTTTGAACATCTTGAACTATTTCCAAGAAGGTAAGTCACATATGGTTGTTGTTAGTGAACACCCAGGTGACTCTATTGGTGCTTTAGGTGTCTTAACATTGGAAGATGTTATCGAAGAATTGATTGGTGAAGAAATTGTCGATGAATCTGATGTTTTTATCGATATTGACAAGGCTATTAAAAGAGTTGAACCGGGACCTTTGGCAAAGAGACATCTAACTCAATATTTACACTCTTTATATGCCAACAGTAATAGGAATTCATTTGATGGTGATGCTCATCTCAAAGTCATGGATGATAATGGAGTTATACAATTCAAACCAAGTAATTTGGCATCTAACCCTTTGGAGACTAACAAAAGCTTTGTCACTATCAAGAAGCATCCTCAGCCTAGGGTTGCAAGCTTGAGATATGATTATGAAGACGATCCTCCTTTAGCTGACGATGGTGCCTCCTCTCATGACTTGTTATTGACTCAGGAAACAGACGGTGTCCGTCCTTCAAGATCCAACTCTCCGAACTATGGTTCCAATACGGATACAAAAAGAAGAAACTCTTCTAGTAAGTCAATTTCTCATTTCAAAAAGTTTGACCTCCCAGAACCAAGGGTCTCTGCTGATTTAGGTGAATTGAATAGTCGTAATGGTAGTGGTGATCTTTTGGATGGTGGTAGTACTCAAGTTTCCAGATTATATGCGAACACTACCAACACCAGTGGTTCTAACAGTATCGAAAACATGGAACAACATAGTTATAGAACCGGTGGTATTATTGAAAGTGTTGTTAATGTTCAAGGTGTTTCGAAAACAATCATCGAAAGTAGACCATATGATGACGAAGAAGCTAATGAAAGTCAGAGTTTCTTGGTTAATACTGAAGTTCCAGAGAGTCATGAGCTAAAGCTAAATAGAAGATCTTCATAACGCATTTGAGATGCAATTTTCAAGATTTTTCCACATATGCGATTTGGCTCCTTAAATATTCCTACCCCTTTTTCAGTTTTTCTCTCACTCTTTATTAATATCTACTTTATGTGATGACGATGATGGCTATTTTGGTTTACTGATTTATACAATTTGACTTTAGAATGAATTCAAGTACACGTACCGTTTACTGGCTTTTCGTGTCGTAGAGCGAAAGCGTAATATCATTTGATATTTTCTTAAACACATCAAGTGATCAGTATGCATGACACTGCTCCTGATGGCCTAGCTGGAGGATTTTGCTAGACTATCGTGGTATTTTATAGTTGAACTCAAACAAGTCAGTCTGTTTATCAAGATATGGGTGTATGCTTGAGTAGAAAGGTCATATATCAGAGACGAGGCTCGGTGCATCATGTGCAATCCAAAAGCCTTTACATGAATGTAGAATTGTTCCGAGGTGGTGTAGACTCATAATCAGCAATAATCATCATCAGTTTCTCTCAGTTGCTCGTCCACTGCCACAAACACAGTTCCTGGCTTCTCATAGAGTGGCAATGTATACTTATAAAACCCCTCGCCTCAGTGTTGGTGTGTGGATGCTCTCGACGTCGTAAGAGCTAGCTCCTCAGGGCTGCGCAACAAAATCATCGGCAAAGAAAATCCAGAAGAAAAGAAAAACTCCTTTAACACGGCTAGAACAAAAAACGAGAAATTACAACAGCATCAACACAAACCAACTCACGGTAAAACCCGCACAGAGCTACCGATTGTTCGCACTCGAGAGCGCACAATACCTACACTCTTGAGAAGCCCAACTATCTCACACTCGACTTCTGCTTTCTTTACTTCGGCGCTTCTGCTGTCTGGCGCCTCTGCTTTTTGCTCTTTCTCATCCGGGATAGTTGCAACAACACGTTACTATTGGTCACCGCTCAATCATCAACAATGCCTGAAACCAACATCAACAACAACTCCCTGCCTGACATTTCCACTTTGAACATAAGGAACACTTCCTCGCACACCTCGCAGCATTCTGCTGGTCAGAAACCTCCTCACAGATCCCCCTCACAGAGCTCCATAATATCAACTCAATCGAATGATGGGCATCACAAGTCTCTATTTCATCACACCAAAAAGCTGATGAAGATTGGTGGCGGGCCTTCTTCTCTGCAAAAGGAAAAGGATCACAACAAATTGACCCCGAACACTTCCAAGACATCCATATTCTCAAGTAAAATGAGTTCAAGAAGTCCAACAATGAACAATCCGAGCCCTCAAATATCACACACTGATAACCAAAGACCATTTGATCCCAAGAAAAAGCCCTTGCAGCTAAAGAGATTTTTCAAGAAAGTGATGAAGAATCATGCGGAAGATAAATCAACTGAATCTCTTCCTCATCCCGTGAAGTTACAACCGAAAAGCTCAATAGCCAAGTTCATGAATAATCTAAGTCCTGCTCAATCAGCAAGCACAGGGAACTCTAAGTTGCTGTTTGGAACGGATAATGCATCTGAACTCATTGACAAGTATGGTATACCCGGTAAGATCCTCGGGGAAGGAGCAGGTGGATCTGTCAGTGTTGTGAAGAGGAGTGATGGAAAATTATACGCTGTCAAGAAATTCAGACCTAAAAATGAAAGAGAGACTGAAAGTGATTATTCTAAAAAAGTCACTAGTGAATTTTGCATTGGCTCCACTCTACATCATCAGAATGTCATCGAAACTTTGGATATGTTACAAGAAGGCCTCAACTTCTTGGTGGTCATGGAGTATGCTCCCTATGATTTTTTCACTATAGTGATGAGTGGACTAATGACGAAACATGAGATATACTGCTGCTTCAAGCAAATCACTAATGGTACAGCTTATTTGCATTCAATGGGTCTGGCACATCGTGACTTGAAGTTAGATAATTGTGTCGTGACCAAAAATGGGATAATCAAATTGATTGATTTCGGTTCAGCTGTTGTTTTCAAGTACCCTTACGAAAATGAAATAGTTAAAGCTAAGGGTGTCGTTGGCTCTGATCCTTATTTAGCTCCAGAAGTGCTTATTGAGAGATATTATGATCCAAGACCTGTTGATACCTGGTCAATTGCAATAATGTTTTGCTGTATGACCCTAAGAAGATTTCCTTGGAAAGCACCAAAACAGACTGACAACTCTTTCAAGTTGTTTTCAATGAAACCTGAACCAAATCCCGAACATCCAGAGCATAAATCAAGATCAAAAGGTCCTTATAGACTTCTTAGATTACTTCCTCATGCCTCAAGACCTTTGATCGGTAAAATGCTCGATTTGAATCCAGAAACACGTGCTTCTTTGGAGGATATATTGAATGATGAATGGTACCAATCTATCGATGTCTGTCTTGCTGATGATTCGGGTGAACTAGTTCATAAATCTGAAACTCACAAACATCATTTGATCACAGAGCAGGAACTTACAGAGTTGCAGAAGAAAAAGGAACAGAAGAAAAAAGATGAACTGAATAATCAAGAGGCACAGGATTTGTCTGTTAGAGTGGAGGGTTAAAAGGTGGGTTTTATAAGATTCAGGAAGCTGTTTGGGAGAAAGGAGGTTTTACGTACATATATTATGAGAGTGTTATGATTGAGTTATGCAAATAGTGTCTGTTTTTTACTATTATTTTCTACAAACCACAGTGTCATCTAGCAATAGAGCATTATATATTTATGAATAGTATCTGACAAATAGTGAGATGTATGTATGTATGTAGTACCAAATTCTACACATGTATTATATGGTGTCCGGGTGTTTTAAAAATCAACAAGTAAAGTCGGTTGGAGAAAATCGAACCTGAGCAAACACGCTATGTATATCATATCAACAAAAAGTAAATAAACACATAGAATAGCATACCTTGACCATTGTGAGCTAGAATGCTATATCCTGACGCCTTGTTGGATTTCATTCTGGAACAGTTGGCCTATGAGGGGACCACAGGTGTCACCTGGGACCGCTTGTGGGAGATTGTGAGGGGTAAAACTGAAGTGGATGAGTTCTACAAGAAAATAATCTACACATGGATCAAGGCTAATAGTAACTTTGAGCTTATCGAAATTTCAGTCATTGTGAAAAATAACGTGAAGGACGGTGCTAAAGCTGCGAATGATAGTGGTGATAACGGTAAAGACGATGTTGAGAATTCTAAGAACGGTGACGAAAAGGCGAAAGACGATGATGAAATGGCGAAGGACGATGATGAAAACACAGAGACCATTGTGGAGGTAAAGGAGTTCCCAGGTAACTTTGATGATGCTCATAACTACCAATTGCGTGTCAAAGATGAGTTTCAATGGATAACGTTGACTGGTGCTCCTAAGCAAAACAACCCAATTGGTAAAGCTCCCTTCCAATTACTTGTCGCCATCGCACAGGCTCGTGAATCGGGTATTGATTCTGCGCAATTGATCAAAGACACGAATCAAGATAAGAGAAGTTTGACATCAAGAATCAAGACATTGAGTCCATTCATAGAAAAGATCCAGATCATCAAAAATGGCCGTCTCTTAAGTTTATTCTTTCTATCAAAGTTTTATGATCCTTCCAAATCAGAGGTTGTGCATCTGAATGTCAAGGACGAAGAAATCTCTCTCAATGTGCACGAGTTAAGGGAAAAAATTACTACTGCTCTGAAGAGCGCAAAATCAAACATCAGACAAGTTAATGATTTGAGACGCGAATTACAGATGGATAAAACCATTCGCCTGAAAAGAGTGTTCAAATCCTGTATCAGCTTCTTAGAAAGGAGGGGTTGTCTATCCAAAATTTTGGTTGTTTCACCGAATTCCCCATCTAAAAAGATAAGAGCTGTGAGGTTTTCGCAAGATTATGTGGCAGACGAACAACAAAATACTGATGCCCTTTATGATGATGATGATGAGGATGAGGAAGAAGAAGACGAAGGAGACATGATTGATGATCAGCTAAAAGACATCGATGACGATGAACCTTCCTCATCTATGAAAGTTATGGGCGATTTGCAAGTTGTGGAAGCTTCTCAAAACATAGTTACGATTCCAAAGCTTAACAGATTTTATCCATTGCAGAGTCAAATTTACTCACTAGCGGACTCTTCTGGTACTCAAGGTTGCTCTTCGATAGTTATTAATAACGAACTATTTGGCCCATCCTATACAAGAAGCTCCGCCAAGCTGATGGAGATCTATACAACGGGGAAACTTTTGCCACACATCGCAAACTACGGCATTATCAGGCATTATGATTTTCAAGGTAGGGTCAAATTTTATCGTTATCTATCAAGAAGCAATTTGCTGAGACTTTCTAATCAGCCTGAAGACTTGGAAGGTTCGGTTCTACCTCAAATAAAGCTTCCTACGGCGAGCCTAGAGGAAATTGACAAAGAGAGCCATATACCATTGATTCTTAGACTTGAATACCATGTACAGCCTGATGGTACCAAGACCTTCTTCTGGTTTGGGAATACTAGTGAGATGCCAGCTGAATTCAGGAACGCCTTGAAATACGAAGATGGGATATCCAGAAAAAGAGGTCGTCCAAAGAAAGGAGAGGAGGGACAAAAGAAGCCAGTTAAAAGACCAAAGAAGTTGACGAAATCTGATAAAGTTAAGAGAGGGAATTCGGAGACAGAGACGATATCAATAGCTGCTCCAGGCTCTACTGATACTGGGACAGACGCGCGTATAGCGACTGAAGAGCAAACTGCGAAGCAGAAACAAGACAAGACCTCATCAGGTAATGATCTTATCATTTCTGACCTTAAAGCTAAATCTTTCAGAGAGATTGAGAGACTATCAGCAATTTTGAGAGTGTTGGAGGATGGTGATGGGGTGCGTGAAAACTCATACCAGTTTTTAGAGGAAGTGAGAGAAGAAGTGGGGTACAAAGTAGATAGAAGAACTTTCCAAAGGGACTTGAGTTCACTAGTGGAGCAAAAGAAAATGAAGATTGAGAAAACGGACCACAAAGTGAATTCTGTTGGTGATGAAGGAAATGCTCAGCAAGCTTTCGACCTATTAATCTCTGCATACGCAGCAAAGGAAACTATTGATTCAGTAAAAAAATCACTGGAAGGCAAAAGGCAGAAAGAACACCTTTCGAGAACACTTGATGAAGTTAACGCAGAGATTGACTTTTTTGATACCGAGCTTCGTGATACTTTTAACAGGCCACGTCCACAGGTTATCAAACCTCCAAAAAAACTAAAGCCTTCTAAAACCATCATCGACATTAAGAAAAAACATGCAACCCATACCGCAAAAGTTGATGCCACACAACCACTTGATCCGAATGCCCCACCTGAGATCTTGAAAAAGAAAAAGGCAGGTAAGACGTCGAAAAACCCAGCTGTTGTGGCAAGTGAAGAGCTTCAAATACTTAAAAAGAACAGAGATAAGATCGTCAAGAACAGGCCTGTCGTGAAAAACAAACCAGGCAGAAAGAGAAAAGGTGCTAATCTAAGTAATGAGGAAACTTTGAAACTATTTAAGGCCGTGGTGATCTGTAAAACCATTACAGAAAGTCAAATTGATTGGCATCAAATCGCCTTGTTGTTTGATGATGTAAGTGCTCATGATCTAAAATCGAAATGGCCGAAGATAAGAATGATGATGGGTCAAAATGGGTTCAAGCTTGCAAGAAGAACATGGAAGAAGATTTTGATTGCGGCTGTGAAAGAAAGAAGAATTGACTTAGAAAAAATTGAAGGATTGGATTTGAGTACGTTATTGGATTTGTGGACAGATTCTCAGCTAATTGGTCTGACTATTGATAATGATGGAGAGAAACTCTATGCTAATATTGAAGATAACTATACACATTATGGCTTTGTCAAGAGCAAAAACGCTGCAAATCAAGTTCAGTATGATCATAACTCCATGGTTCAAAGAGAACTGTTTTTGGTCAGCCAAGTATCCACTTTTAAAGAGGATGGGACTGAAAGTGAGGATGACGCTGAAGTTGAGGAGATTACTAAGGATGATACTATCAGAAGTCTAATTATCGCTATTATATCAAGTGGGAAGAACTTTGAAATAGAAAAGTTGAAGATCTTAGAACAGTACACTAAAGAGGAAATCGATGCAGTTTTTTTGAAAATGGTGAAGAAGAGAGAGTTGTATGTCACAGCTGAGTCGAAGGTTCTTTTAGGCGATAAGTTGACCTCAATTTTAGAGGATAACACATATGATTTCTCGCTGGCAACCATTTCTAAGTTCCAAACTGTATTGAAGGACCTATTGACAGCCAATAAAGCATTAGTTCTTGATCCTGTGTTTGATAATTCCATTATGGTGCCAATATTAGAGTTGATCAGAGACAATGCCCTGAACTTGACCAGAGTAGATCATTACAGAAAAGAGGTGTTATTTGGATATGAGGCCAGAACTATAGAACGTGATAAGTTAGAAGGTGATATTATCATCACAAATCAGAACACTGAAGAAATTAAGGAGCCACCTTCTAGAATGGTCAAGATTCCTATGGGTAAGCCTTGCTCTCATATTTGGATTGATTTATCAGGACAGATCAATGGTGAAGTATGGAAGAAGCTGGTAAGGGTTCTCTTGACTACTATTTTAGCCCAGCCTGGTATAACTGAAAAGTTTCTGTATAAGGTTGTTGCTCCCCTGCTATCAAAAAGTGAGTTTAAGCTTGTCATTGGATGGCTAGAAGAGACTGGAGCTATCACAAAGGGTGAGATGAGTGGATACTGGCTAGAACCTCAGTGGTATATTGTACTGGGCTTGTACTGAATTAGTATGTGATGTGTGATACGATTTGATGTCATAAGAAGAATTGTAGTTTACAAGAAAGTATGGGGTTGTAGTTCTATTAATTCGGGCACGCCAAATGGAGGTTAGAATGTCAAAAAAAAATCTCGAAAAAACAGGATGTATCATTGGATACAAAGGAAGAGACCATACACTAATCCAAACTGTTAGTCAACATTTGACTCTTATTTATTTGTAACATAACAATATGCCTCCAGTTCAGCAAGTTCAATATGGGCAACCGCCATCAAACTTTGAGAAGTTCAAAATGGGTGCCATGATGGGTACCACTGTCGGGGTAGTTGTGGGAGTGTTGTTTGGAGGTTTTGCCATTTTAACACAAGGTCCAGGTCCAAATGGTGTAATGAGAACTCTAGGACAGTATATTGCTGGTTCTGCTGGTACCTTTGGTCTTTTCATGAGTGTCGGTTCTGTGATCAGAAGTGATAGTGACGGATTCAAGTCAAACAATCTACAAGAGGCCAGAGCACTTGCAAGAGCCAAGTTTGAGATCTACAACGAGCAAATCAGAAGAAGATCAAACTGAACACATTTCATTGTTAAGGAGGAAGAGCTGAAGTTGAATGTATTGTATATATCTTAATTTATGACGGATGAACTCAAGTAATCAAAGTAGGTCAAGTTGAGAGAAATACAATTGACTTCATTGAAAACCGTAAATTGCTGAAATGTGATATGTTTCTTGAAGATTAACAACAATGATTATGGTGACTAGTTTGCTTGATGGAAACTTCTGGTTTAATATTGTTATCTAGATTTTATGTGTCAAACGCTTCCAATAATGGGACTCGGGATTCTCATTTCTACAAAATTTACGGATTAATTTCGAAAACCAAAAAAAAAACCCTGATATTGAGGGCAAACAATCCTCACACAATCGAGAAGATAAGACATTCCCGAACTATAACTGTTCTTCATTGAGCCAGAGATGGAGTGCCAGTCTTTCAACCAAGACTTTTCATGTCTTGCTGTAGGGTCTGAATCAGATTTCAAGATATTCAATGTGGACCCCTTTGGCAACTGCTTCGAGCTGGGTGAGTATATCCTTTGTCGATACCCTATACGATGGGCTAGAGACTAACATTTGTCTTTCTTGCAGACTCGGGAGCAAGTACTGCACAGATGCTGTTCTCAACCTCATTAGTGGCACTTGCAGGAGTTGGTGCTTTGTCCAGGAGACTACGAATCCTCAACACAAAGAAGAAGGCGAACATATGTGAATTGACATTCCCAGCGCGTGTCCTGTCCATCAGACTCAATCGTAAAAGACTAGTGGTTGTTTTAGAAGAGCAGATATATGTCTATGATATCAGTTGCATGAAACTTTTGCACACGATTGAGACTGGCAACTCTAAAGGCCTCTGTGGGCTGAGTGCCAGTGATGAGTCTATTCTCTGTTACCCAAGCCCTGATGCTCCTGGTGATATTGTGTTATTCGACTCGCTGGAGATAACGCCCATCAACTTGATCAAAGCCCACAAGTCTGAGCTGGCTGCCATGGCACTGAACGCTTCAGGGAGCCTTTTGGCAACTGCCTCGGGGAAGGGAACCATTGTTCGTGTATTCTCCACGAAAACTGGGGCTACCCTTGCCGAGTTCAGAAGAGGATCTTACGCCGCTACCATACACAGCTTGACTTTTTCAAAGGACTCGGTGTATCTGGCAGCGTCTTCTGACACAGGGACAGTTCACGTTTTCAAATTAGCGGATACTAGCGGGGATGCTGATGATGAGACTCATCAACAGAGTGAAGGGCAGGGTTCTGACTATCAGGAAGACCAAGACGAGGAAAATATCATTCCGAGATCAGTTAACAGCAGTGTTACGCCGCCTGCTCCTCACAAAAGACCTTCTATCACCCAGACCCTTCTCACTAATTTACCGAAAAATATCACTTCTATTCTCGAGCCGCAAAGAGATTTTGCATTTGCTAGACTACCTGCCGCACAAAGGCATACAATTGGATTTCATGAGAGTAACTTACTTGTGGCTACAGAGGGATCCTTATATATCTATGCCATTTCCTCTCAAGGTGGTGAATGTATTCTAACAAAACAGTATGCACTTGAATGAAGATATAAAAACACCTGTCAAAGTTCTGCGTAAAGACTTTTTTACTACCAGTGATAAATAAAAGGCTGTCGGACCAACCCGGGGATATTACCTAGTGGTGATTGTAGTGGTTGTAGTACGAAGTACAGTCGAACTTTGGATGTTTACGATTGTCCCGGCGTTTCCCCAGACGTCTGCGGAAAAACTCAGGGAGCTCCGAGCTACCTACCGGTCGGGACAGGACACGGCGGTGATGATTTCCAGACTGTCGTTTTGTCCATCAAGACGACCGATGACCTTCAGTTTAAAATAGCATCATTGAAGATCAACAGGATTTTATAAAAGGTCTGAAACAAAGAAAAGTTATTTTACAAGAAAATATAAAGACAAGATTTAACACTTTACTGCTTGTTTCTTCCCCACTTGTGCTTGTCATTTGAAAAGAATGTTTGGACTGGGAAAAAGTTCATCATCCACACAACCAATATATTTTGACATCCGAGTGAAATCCTCATACAAAAACCTCATTATTGTAAGAGGGTCCCACTATGACTCACCTTCCGTTATTGTCTCAGGGGATATAGTGTTTTCACTTCCTGATACCATCACTGTGAAGAGAGTCGGTTTGAGACTCACCGGTCGCTATAAACTAGACTTTCTCGAAGTTCTGTCACAGTCCAAATCAGTCGTATCCAACCCCGTCAAAGAGGAGAACGTGATATTTGATGTCCTTTGGAGTAATCTTCTTGTGAGTCCAAATGGTATTGTCATCAAGGGATCCAAGGATCACGGCAATTCAACACAGAATAACTTCACACACGAGTCGCCCTCTCCTCCATCTTCATCATCAACGACTTCTGTGTCCCCTTCACGCACATCTTCGGCGCGCAGGCTTATTAGAACAGGTACTCCGATGTCGCTTCATGTCCCTGACAGTGGTGGTGTATCTCAGACCCCATTCCAAGACCTTACAACCACATCGGGGACGTCCTTTGTCCTTCCAGGTGGTAATTACGAACTACCCTTCAAATGCACCCTGCCCGGTGATATCCCCGAGACGGTGGAAGGCTTGATGTCTGGGTCTACTTTGTACAAGTTTGAGGCAGTCCTGGAAAGAGGAGGATTTAAATCTCCCATGACTCAATTCAAATACTTTAGAATTTTGAGAACCTTGTCGAGTGACAATTTGGCCCTCTCAGAAACAGTCTCTATCGGTAAGAGCTGGCCTGATATCATCCAGTATGAGGTGGATATTCCTTTCAAAGCTGTCCCCATTGGTGGAATCACGCCAATCAATATCATGCTTGTACCCCTGAAGAAAGGTTTGAAACTGGGGTTGATCAAGGCTCAAGTGGTCCAATACTACGCATTCAAAGGTCATGACAGTGGTGACCATTATGATGACGAGCAAGTTATCCTGGATAGTACGATGTCTAGAATGGAGGGTACAGAACTTGATGACAAGACCTCCATAGAATCATTCATAAAGATCCCATCTAATTTGAAAAAAGTCACACCTTATTGTGACTTCAAAGATGATTTGATCAAAGTGAGGCACAAGCTGAAGTTACAGATCAATCTCGTAAGCTCTGATGGCCAGGTGAGTGAACTAAGAGCCAATCTGCCTATTATCTTATTCATTTCCCCAAACGTAGAGGTTACTGGACGGAAAATTGTTCTTGACAAGCACGGCAAAATTCATTTCAGAAAGGAAGAGGAGAGATTATTTGTTCAAAATGGATTGAGTAACGATCTACGGCAACAGAACAATAACAATGACAATAATGATACAAATGAAACACAGAATGAGCTGTCCTTCTTGAACAGGAATGAATCCGCTCCTCCAAATTATGAAGAGCATATTTTTGATAAGATGATTTATACACAAGATAACATGCCATCAAATCAGAGATCCAACGACGAACAAGATGGACAATCCTCATCAGCTAACAACTTCTTGCCAAATTCGGGACAAGTGACACCATTGCCGCAAATGCATAACCACGGCTCTAGTTCAGCAATTCAAGGAATCGCTTCTGCTTCTATCCCTGGATCACCGGTTCTTCCTCCTAATGATCTGAGCGCTACAGATATTACAGAAGGTTTGAAAGAACGATTCCAAAATTTGAATTTCGAGAACATTTCAGAAACACCTTCATATCAAGACGCTATGGATGGCACTGCATCGCCAAATCCTGTTGATGGGTTTGCACCAAACTATCACGATCATACAGCACATAAAGAGCCAACATCAACTACTATTCCAGCAACAACACATTCCCATACCCCACAAAATCCATCTCATTTGGCCCCTCATGAGAATCCTTCTACTTTATCTGCTTCTGCTGTTGCTGCTCTTCCGAGACCTGCCCCTGCTCAACAAAGAAGCTCCACCTCTTTGAATGGTGCTTTAAATGGAATCAATACCCCCAATTTGAATTTAAATAATCTCATTAGAGGTGGTGGAAGCCAGTCAAGTAATGATTTGGCAAGTCTTGTGAATAAAAAGCTTTTGAAAAAGGAGAGAAAATAGTGGGTCATTTATTATTTTGCATTATGTAATTATGACATATCACTCTTGTTACTTGATTATTCTGTATATATGACGACTGAAAAGTGACTATCATCAATTAGAAGATACAAACGAATAAACCGTTATAAAGATAAAAATCTAAAAGAATGTAATGTACAGCAGTTTAGGGACAAGGTTGACAGATGAATCAAGGCCAACCATGATCAAACAACATGGAAACGGATTCCCCGTTATGTATTCTTCTTATCGCCTCCCCAAAAATTCTTGAAACATCCAAAACTTCTAATTTATCACCCATTTCTTGTAAATGTTCATCTTGGGGTACAGAATTCGTGACGATCAATTTATCAATGCTAGAACTCAAAACTCTTTTGACAGCATCACCACTGAAGATGGCATGAGTGATGAGGGCATAAACCTTGGTGGCGCCTTGATCTTTGAGTAGTTTGGCAGCTCTTGTGATAGTGTACGAGGTATCCACTAGATCATCAATCAGGATACACTCTTTACCTTTGACATCACCGACAAGCATAGTAGTTGCGTATTTCAATTTCTTCTCAACAGAAACAGAGACTGACAGTTCGGATGAGTTTGAGTGTTGCATTTCCTGAGCAGAAATAGGAATGGCATTCGCAGTATTTGTGCTGGCAACCGAAGGCTGGTGGAGTCTTCTCTCCTTGTGAATCAGGGCAAAAGCCATTTGCAATGTGTCAGCAATAGCCGTGGCACGTTTAGCACCACCAGCATCTGGAGACACAATGATTGCGTCCTGGTAATTCGGGATATTAGTGGAGATATAGTGTTGGAGTATTGGCTTGGAGTAAAGATTGTCCACTGGGATATCAAAGAACCCTTGGAATTGAGCATCATGCAAGTCCATGGTGATGATATGGTCTGCCCCGGCAGTTGTGAGCAAATTGGCCACAAGAGTCCCGGACTGAGCGACCCATTGCTTGTAACCGGCATTGATATTACGTGGGTTTGCCTCACCGTTGTTATTAGACTCTGTCTCAGGGACTTTAGGGATCTTGGAATCTTCCATAGAGGTTGGAGATTGTGTGTCTAGTTTGAAAGTTGGTGGAGGGACACTCAGTGAATTTGGACGCGAGAAAGGTGGTTCATTTCTGGAAAGAACTCTTGGTGTGTTTGGGACACTTTCAAAAGTGTACTCGCTCTTTGGCTTTGAAACAAGTGGTGCACCCTTCTTGGTGTATGGGATGTCAGGTTGTCTCGAGTATGGGAACAGGGGAATAACTGCAGTGACCCTTTTCGCAGAGGCAGTCTTGCATGCCGAGAGTATGATAAGGAGCTCCAGGAAGCTGTCATTGACATGTCCGCAGCCACTCTGTACAACATAGACGTCTTTCTCTCTGACTGACTCGTTAACACTGATGGAAGTTTCACCATTAGAGAACTTCCCCAGCTTGATCTTGCCCTTCTCCAGAGAGAGGTTGTGGCAGATTTTGTCCGTCAAATCAGGGTGGGAGCTCCCTGAAAACACCACAATGTCGTGTACCATTGAACTGGGATGTGCAGAAGCGCGGAGAGACAGTAAGCGATCAATGCTGTTCCAACTTATAAGAGCAGTTGGGAGAGAGGTTGTACATACTAGTAAAAGTAAAATTTTGATATTGATGGCTTATGTAATTTTAGAAGGCCGCGGCGGCGGTGCGCCGGCATGCCGGTGGAGAGGTGCAAGCTGGGCTAGTCAGCTATCATGATGGGTCCTAGCTCTACTTAACGGTGATGTAGTCATTATAATGGCATGGGATGTGTCTTTTTCGAGATTGAGTTGGCTGTGGTTCTGTTATTTTGAATTTCTAAGATACTCCCCATACACGAATATTTCATCCTCATTTGCCTGTCCGAGACCGAAAATGAAATGTTTACCTCTACACAGTATTATTAGTCTGTCTATTCACCTATCCGTTTGCATACGAAAAGATCAGTTACCATGATCAACGCCCTCTTCATATTCAATCAGCGCGGGGATGTGCTGATATCACGTCTCTTCAAAGATGGTGTCAAAAGAAATATCTCTGACATCTTCAGGATCCAGGTCATCAGTAATCTTGACGTGAGTATATCGTAATAATGTTTTAACTATTGTGCTATTGATGTCCATTTTCTAACATAACTGCCAGTTGAGATCACCGCTACTCACATTAGGCTCTACGACATTCCTTCACATCAAACATGACGACCTTTGGATTGTGGCAGTGACGAGATCGAACTCGGATGCCTCGGTCATTTATGAAATGCTATATTCCCTGGAAGCACTTTTAGTGCAGTATCTTGGTGAGCTCACAGAGGAAAACTTACTGGAGAATTTCTCTACGATCTATGATCTGCTGGATGAGGTGCTGGAGTTCGGATACCCCCAATCCTTTGATTTCAATGCACTTAAACAAGTCGTTACTCCTGTTAACTCTGGTTTCAGTGGATCATCCTCAACAAACATCATCAATGCCCGCAAGCCATCCTTCCCGAGAAAGAACAGTCACTCGGATATGGCTAGTGACGTTCCTTGGAGAAAATCTGGTCTCAAATACAGAAAGAATGAGATCTACCTCGATGTATATGAAAAAGTCAATGTTTTGATCTCACAGAATGGAAGGATCATCAAGTCCTATATTGATGGGCATATCGATATGAAGACACATCTTAGTGGAATACCTGTATGCAAGTTTGGATTGAATGACTCATTGAGTCTTGAAGATTCTCATAATGATGATTTCTTGGGCAAATATGATGTGAAGAACAAACGTGCTATACCTAAAGCTGCTGCTGGAAGTGTTATACTTGAGGATTGCAAATTTCATCAATGTGTCGAGCTGGATAAGTTTGATACTGATAGATTGATCCAATTCATACCACCAGATGGTGAATTTGAGTTAATGAGGTATAGAACAAGTGAGAATTTAAATCTCCCATTCAAGATCACACCTCTCTTCTCAGAGATAGGGGCGAACAAACTGGAGCTAAGACTCAATATAAAATCTCTGTATCCTGCCAAACTATCAGCTACAGACGTCATTGTGAAAATTCCCACCAACCAGGCCACCATTGATGTCGATTTTGCATCTTCTGGTGGAAAGCCTAGATTTTCTGCGGAAGACGGTGCTATTTTTTGGAAATTCAACAAATTTAGTGGGCTCACTGAGCATTCTCTCACTGCTACAATTAAACAAGCTAGATCCACAACGTCTCAATTGGAGAGTATACATTCCAAACCACCAATCACCCTAAATTTTGAACTCATGATGTTCAGCAGCTCCGGGCTCGTCGTGAGATTCCTTAAAGTCCAGGAGAAGGCCCACTATAACACAGTCAAGTGGGTGCGATACATCTCCCAGGGAGGCTCCTACGAGGTGAGATACTTATGACTAAAGGCTAATAATCAATTCAGAGGTGTATGGTGTATGTAATCTGTGATTCTATATATATGTGTGCTCCATATTGGGTGAATTTCCTATTTCGTACGTTTCGGATGTTTATCTTTTTTCTAAATTAAGCGCATCGAGTACATTTCATGTAAGGGCAAAGTTGTGCTAGAATATTGATTTGTCCTTCTCATTACTTGTGAGCACCATTCGCAGGCCCCTTGTCATTACCAAGCACTTTACTGAACCACTACCCGACATTTCTCTTTGTCTCGGTTATTTTGAGATCCTTCGTTTCCTGGAAAGCACACGACGCAATAACAACAACACAGCATTCAATAAAGCACTGCTACATAGTACAGCTCATATCATTCAAAATTTCACCTTTTGTTCCTCCAGTTACATGATCCCTCCACAGAGAATCATCGTGGGAACCGCAGTTGGTGTTGTTTCCTCTGCCACGCAGTCTGTGGGGCTAACACTCCAAAGGAAGTCGCACATTCTCGAGGAGCTCAGAATCGACAATCACAGACCCCCATACAAGAGACCCCTATGGCGTCTGGGCTTTTCGTTGTTCTTGATAGCCAACATCCTGGGGTCCTCTATTCAGATTACAACGCTACCGCTTATCATCCTCAGTCCATTGCAGGCCATAGGCCTTGTGTTCAACTCCATATGTGCGTCTGTGTTGCTCCACGAGGGGTTCTCCCCATCATCCATACTAGGTACAGTCCTAGTCGGTTTAGGGGCTTTGCTTATTGCCGGATTTGGCAGTATTGAAGAGCCCAATCACTCACTAAAGGAACTGCTTGAACTCATGAAGAGAGATTCATTCGTGCTGTGGATCGTGATTAGCAACACAGGGGTGGTGCTCATCCTCCTCTGGATCAATTTTGTTAAAGCACTACATTCGAAAAAATTAGACCATTATTTCTGCATAGACAGGCTGCATCTTTGGCTAAGGCGGGCTGTTGACATTCCTATAGATAGGTTCAGATTCGTTAAAGGTTGTATGTATGGGGTTGTGAGTGGTACATTATCTGCACATTCTTTGCTATTGGCTAAATCTACTGTGGAGCTCATCATAAACTCCATAATGCAATCCAATTTCTCTAACTTTAGAAACCTCAAATGCTGGGTCATCATTGGTAGCTTTTTTGTACTGGCTATCACTCAATTGGTATTTTTGAACAAAGGCTTGAGAAACGTTTCAACTTCAATTTTGTATCCTTTGGTTTTCTGTGTCTACAATATCGTGAATATCATCAATGGACTAATATTTTATGACCAACTTCACATTCTGTCTTACTTTCAGACCTTTATGATTACGTTAGGAACTCTATTGGTCTTACTAGGTGTTTTCGCCTTGAGCTGGAGACTGAAGGATCCACTAGACATGAAAGAGAGTTCATACATCAGTGAGAGGACGAGTTTGATCTCACCAAATTTGGATGATGCCGATGAAACAGGCTACGTCTCATTTGGTTCTCCTAAAGGTGAACTTTTTCCTACAATTCAGGAAGATCATGAGTCCTCTTACGACGATGGAAATTCAAGCAGAGGCGGTGGCTCTCCATTATCGCCTTTTAGATATGCCTCGATTGTTGATACAAGCACAAACCATGTCGGTAGTGGGAAATCCAGAAGAAAAAGTAAGAGGGTCATGTCTTATGAGCAAACTGAATTATTGAGTCAATTGAATCAAATGCCTGATATAGAATGAAATGAGTTACGCATACATGTTGAGTTTTTCAGAGAAAGCAAACTATTGTAGTAATTGGTTTAGTGCACTCAAGCCTGGTGTTGGCTTTCTTCCTCTGGAGGAATTACAAAAGCGCCAGCTAAGGCCAAAGCAGGTTCATCAATGTTATGATGAGCATAACTCAAAACACCAACGCCACCAGCATCCAGTAAAAAGTTTGGATTATCAACCAGATATCTGTAAGTTTCAACCTCAACAGGCTCCACTGTGTCATCTTCATATGACTTTATATACTTAGGGACAGTCGAATCAACACTTTTTTCCACTCCCAACTTGAACCAAAGTCCAGCAAAATAACGTAATGTATGACCATGAGCGAAGACCAGGACATCACATGGCTTGGAGTCCTCCATGGCCTTTCTGTGAACATTTTGGATTCTAGCAATGACTCTGGAAAGTCTCAATCCAACTTCCTTAGTTCCTTCACCGTTTTCACAGCCATCTCTCCAAATCAACCAAGGTCTCTCTTTGTCTAAGCCCTTAGCAGCTCTTCTTTCTTTGATTTCAGATGTCAAAAGTCCTTCATAGTCACCATATTCCCATTCTCTTAAATCATTGTCCACCACGATTTTAATGTGTGATCTTGTTTTTTCATCCAAGGACTCCAAAATCAGATTTACGGTCTCAATGGCTCTTTTACGTGGTGAAGTAAAAATGTAAGTGATCTGTTCTGGCTGAATGAACCCACTGGAGAACAATTGTTTACCAGTTCTTCTCATCTGTTCCACGCCAAAGGGAGTGAGGTCGAGATCAGTAAACGAAGTATATTGTCCTGACTTAGACCATTCGGTTTGACTAATTTGGTTAGTAAATGTGTCAAACAAAGTTCCAACCATGTAAATTAGCAGCTTACCCGTGACGGACAAAAATAGCTCTTGGAGTTGGTGCTTTTGGCATTATTACAACGATACTGAGGTTTATCTCTTTTTCTGATGTCGGACTTTGGTTTTATCGATCCTCAAGGTCGATACAATTGGCCAATACGTAGATCAAGCAATTGAGAGCGTAGTTATATGTATATACATATGTTATGTATATGTATATGCTACGAATTTTGCCCGACGACTGGTTGTGTGGTGTTCTGATGGACGAAACCCAAAGGCATGCAGTGGTCGGTGATATCGTGCACTGTGCAGCACGGGCTCAAGTAGTCATCTTTGGAGATGAGAGATGAGTCCCAGCTTCTCCCTCCCAAACGATCGAGCGGAAAAGTGTGAAAGACAAAACGTCAAGGTAAGTTTCTGAGAGTGAATATGAATGAAGAGAAGTGTAAGGCTGTGGTTATGATCGTGCAATGCGCAAGCCTTATTAAAATATAATACACGGCAATAGTTGATTTGAAGTTTGCGGTAGATTTCCTAGAGGTACGTTACATATAGTATTATGACTCTGTGGATATGTCTTAAGTATTTTTCATAAGCCATCAAAAAAACAGTTGGCTAATTAACACCTAATAACTAATAACTTATGAATTATTTTACTTCCAAATTATGCTAAAAGAAATGGAAAAACAAAAGCTGCTGGTAGCCTTTTTCCAGCTGCAAGGTGTAACCAGCTACTAAAACAATAAACAAAACATAATCATTTTGCATAGATTGTGATACCAGGCCCCCTCCCAAGATCGATAATGTATTAAAATTGTTACATATGTACATATGTATGTACATACTGTATGTAGGGGTCACATCCCAACACCTGGTGTTAAGCTGTATGTTCGGATGAAAAGTGACTTAAAATTTTAAAGTTTTGAGAGCAGAATATAAAGGTAAAGAATCCCCGATTGTGGCCCAAGTTTCACACCGTAGCTCAACCAAAATGAAATGATTAGCATGCAGTTCTATGTAGTTAGAATAAATGTGATTCAACGACCAAAGTAAATTATATGGTCTTCCGCTTCAACAATATTGACGTATGCTACTTGAATTAGAATTCAAACCATGATTTAACGTCATCGCTTAGCTTCAGTAATAAATTCGGATTAATTAAACGAGCTCTAGCTGACCTCTGAACTCAAGCACTCTTCGACGTCCTAAGCCCTTGTGTAATGATTTCCATCTTGAATTGGTGAAATTTATATGGGATTAAAGTGTGTTTTTCAATGGAAGGACAAAAACATAATAACGCGCAACTCACGAAATTTACCATATATAATAATCCTCAGCTGAATAATTTATGATTTACTTCAGAGCTCTCGCCAAAATCTGATCGGTTATCGAAAACATCAGCTTTCAGGCAGTTTCTTTCAGCAGCGGCACGCTTCGGACAGAGTAGGGGTTTGCTATAAGCCACCATTTTGGACCAAAGTTGAGAGATGCCTGCCGTTTTCTGCAAGGTCGTAAGGATCAGATCATCTTCTTTGTTACGAAAAGGTAGCGAAAAAGTAGCCTGCTAACCTGCCAAGCCGGTTTAGAAGACACACAAACTTAAGACCCTTATCTTTACCATGCTAATGCTTAATGATATTACAGCTTTGAAAATTCTACTATTCTACTGACGAAGTTATTGTGAATGCACGCCAGCGGGATCTGCACCTTAGATCTTGGGTCTCGACTCTTGGCTCTCTGACTGTGTTAGATCCGGCTGCTGAGCTCATAATAATTTTGCTTGAGCAGAAAGAAGCCCTTCATGATCCATGGGGCTGGCTAAAAAACAACAATCAGTCTCTTATTCGTTCACCTATGCTTCAGGAGTCAGGAAACCACCATAAAATAATATATGAGGCTTTATGTTGGAAAGTGCACCATCCCGCATTTTCAAATAATAAAGCGCATGCACCTCGGGCTTCAAATGAAAGCGGAACTTTTTTCACAATAACCCCTTTTCTTGAATAGAGTGGAAGATCAAAAACTTTTTGCTACCAATTGCTCTCGCTTCTATTTGTTGAACAGGGATGGGCATTATCTGAACTTCCTTGATGGGGCCTTCCCTTTGATGTTGAGAATGTGATGCTTCCGAATCTAATATATCTTTGGTATACAGTCGCTACTACTCACTTTCTCATCAAACCCTAGTGAGTAAAGAGCCAAATAATCACAGAGTCAAAGCTGGTTAAACGTTTGGAAAAGGAAAGGGAGGATCTACAACATAAGGTCACGCACAGAAAACCCTACGTAGCTGATTTGGGTCACTTCGCAACCTTGAGAGCGTAAATGTTTTGAATTTGACCTTTAAAAGCTTTAGAAAGGGCTTAGCACGGATCCAACAGTAGCTTATGTGTTTTGCTTTTCTAGGAAAGCTCGAGAGTCTGATTTATGGCTTCGTTGGCAATTTTAGTGTCCTTTTGAAGTTCCGAGTTGATTGGGAAACTAGTAGACGGATATAGCGACTAGCTTACAAGTTGCCCACTGCGAATGGACCAGAGTATAGATGTCAGTTGAACGCTGCTGTACTATAAATAAAGCAAAAGTCTTGGTTCGGGGTTTAGAGAACACCGAAGTACTAGCTAACACCTTTCCAGATTTCAAATGTTGTCAACCACACACTCTACTTTCTACTTTCTGTTTGTGTGTCGCAAACCGTGTTTTTAGCTTGCATGATAGGCGTATATCTGACAATGCCTTTTTAATTATTCGCGGTAGCAGTAATCAAAGATAATCCGCTTGGTAATTTTATGTCGTATAATTAAAAAGTCGTTCAGTAGCTATTTGGTATCTGGTAGCCTTTTGGTGTGAAACCAAAAGAATTTAAACGAAGTATTTGTACAAAAAAGAGAAGCCATCAAGCACCTTGAAAACCCCCATGCCCATGCCCAAGTAAAAATTTCCTTTGGGATTCCATACTATGGCCTTAGGCACTAGAGCAGACAAAGTTGCATGGCTAAGGGGCTCAGCAGCCTACAAGCTGTTTTTCACATCTTATGACTGTTGCAATGGGAAGAGCATCATGTACTGTCAGACGGTCTATACGTAATGCTCTTCTTGAAGTTTGACAGTGGAACCAATAAGCACTTTTTTCAACCATCACCTAATTGGCTAACCTTCAGGCTTCAACCGACTCTTGTGCCTCTCAAAGAGAAACAGTGCTGCGCAGCAGAGATTGCAATTATACCAACGCCAACGCTATTCGCTCACTAACCCATAAATACTTCTCTTGGTGGAGAACGACTGTAGCCGAAAGCATAATCTAGCGATATTTTGGTACATCTGCCATTGGACTCATGCATATACCAGCATATCTAAGCGCATATTACCGCATAAATCAATAAAACGAACGCACATGTATAAAGTATAAAAGTATGATCGTTTTTGCAACAAAGCTAGTAAGAGCACTGGAGTTCAATGAAAGATGCTGTACTGTGGCAACATAGAGGGTCCTGCCGTTGCTTCAATCTTCTAGAGCTGCTACACCGTTCCACCCGCTCCAGCGCTCTTGGATGCTTATTAGCCTTCAAAAACATGCCATTGAATTGAATCTTCTAGTTCTCTCTAGTAATCAAATTAGCAAAAGAATATTAAAGCGCCAGTGCAGACCTAGTATATTCTCTTTGGATTTTGGGGAATTGAAAAGATTGCGCTCACTTTTTCCGGAAAAAAGCAAGGCGAACCAGCCACATGGAGGCCACTTTCCACAAGTTACAAGTTTATAACCACTCTGAGCGCCTTACCAGTACAATTATAGCGTGTTATTCATGTAGGAAAATTATTGAAGCCTGACCTAATAAGATTCGAGATCTCGTACTCCTGCAGAATTGATTTTTGGCATAATGCAGGCAGAAGGATTCAATGCAATGTAGTGTGCAGTGTCTACATCTTCGCTTTTTACCTAGTTTGCGAACCTTCTGTCGAGACACCGAGCTCAACAAGCTATATATTACAATTGCAGCTCTAACAAAGTTAAGCCCCCATTCCTAAGTGCCATATATATAGATTTAAGAACGCTCTTTCCTTCAATGTTTTGACTGTATCTCGATCACACCTTATTGTCGCGGCACGTCTGATTCAAAAAAAAATCTAAAATGAATCTTTCAACCTGGACTCTGTGGATCATCCCTCTTTTGATCAGAGGAGCCTTGGGTCAAACTGGCCCGACTACTACATCCACTACCACGACAACTACTGTTCCAGCTGCCTACACCACTGTCGTGAGTTCTGATGGTACTCTTGAAACTGAAGTGGTTTCCTACTACGCTACTTCTGACAGAGAAGGTGACTTCGCTACCGGTACTACTACTATTGTTGAGACTGTCCCATCTGCTTACACTACTGTCGTGAGTTCCGATGGTACTCTTAAAACTGAAGTTGTTTCTTTCTATGCTACTTCTGACAGAGAGGGTGACTTTGCTACCGGTACTACTACTATTGTTGAGACTGTTCCAGCTGCCTACACCACTGTCGTGAGTTCTGATGGTACTTTAGAAACTGAAGTGGTTTCCTACTACGCTACTTCTGACAGAGAGGGTGACTTCGCTACTGGTACTACTACTATTGTGGAGACTGTCCCATCTGCTTACACTACTGTCGTGAGTTCCGATGGTACTCTTAAAACTGAAGTCGTTTCTTACTATGCTACTTCTGACAGAGAGGGTGACTTTGCTACTGGTACTACTACTATTGTGGAGACTGTTCCAGCTGCCTACACCACCGTTGTTGTTGGATCTCAAGGTGTTTCCGAAACTGAAGTCGTTTCTTACTATGCTACTTCTGACAGAGAAGGTGACTTCGCTACTGGTACTACTACTATTGTGGAGACTGTCCCATCTGCTTACACTACTGTCGTGAGTTCCGATGGTACTCTTAAAACTGAAGTTGTTTCTTTCTATGCTACTTCTGACAGAGAGGGTGACTTCGCTACTGGTACTACTACTATTATTGAGACTGTTCCAGATGCCTACACTACTGTGGTGAGTTCCGATGGTACTTTAGAAACTGAAGTGGTTTCTTACTACGCTACTTCTGACAGAGAGGGTGACTTCGCTACTGGTACTACTACTATTGTGGAGACTGTCCCATCTGCTTACACTACTGTCGTGAGTTCCGATGGTACTCTTAAAACTGAAGTCGTTTCTTACTATGCTACTTCTGACAGAGA
>JAJMFO010000183.1:0-29320 GCA_030574715.1 Xingzhongia strasburgensis
CTAAACGAGCAGATTTAGTGTAAATGCCCCAAATTGGCGGTGGGAGTTTTGAGGGATCAAGAGACAAATAGACAAATAAACAAACATGTCAGTTGATTAGTGGGGGAAAACTCCTGTATAAACAGTAAGATCGCATCAGTTCACATCGAAATCAACACAAATCAACGCCCAGATGAGCACATTCTCTATTCTCAGGTCTACTGTTATCTCCGAGGCTCCGAGGACACATGTATGTATGTACTCCGATTCATGCGAATTTATCGTCAGTTCTACAATCCAAAGAACCATCTGATGCTCGTCTGTTTACTATACACACCGCTGGAAAAGTAGCACGATCAAGAAATTCTATCACTCGACGACTTCTTCGTGTTCCTCGAGAATCTCTTCCTTGATCTCCTCGACAACTTCTTCATCCTCGTTAGAAGTGCTTGTAGTATCGTAGATACCGTAGTCTTCCTTGTGCGACTCGATGGTGGATCTCCAGGTACTCCATTCTTCCAATAGACGACGACGGGTCAAGATCAACTCTCTGGCTGCAGTACTCTCTTCCATCGCGTCAGCCTCATCGAATTGCGCACTGTATTCACGCAAGTTCTTTCTAACCTTCTTCTTTTCACCACCAGTCAACAAAGATTCTGGACGTGGTCTCCATGAAAAGGCCTTGAACTCATCCAATAACTCTTCTCTTAACAAGTGACCGGCAAAATCAAACAGTCTATATCCATTCTCCATCTTGTGTCTCCAGAATGAAGACCATGCAGCAACAAATCTTCCAGATGGATCCCATTCAACATCAGTCAAACCAGCATATTGTTGTGATACAATAGACTTGACATGAGCGTCAACGGCATCTGATTCACTCTCTTTCTTTTCACCTTGATAATCTAAATCAAAGAATTCAATAGCACCTTGAGCTGCAGAACCACCAACAACTGAAATAGCAACAAATCTACCCTTTGGTGAAAAATTGATAGAATTGGAGAACTTACCTTCAAAAGTCTTGAAGGCAATCCATTTCTTCAATGGAGCAATCTTTGATTTGGATAATTCTGGAGCATAAAATGTTATAACATTTCTTGCAATAGCAGGATTAGCACCTGAAACTTCTGGTCTTGAAATAGTGACAAATCTATCACCTTTTGGTTCCCATTGGAAATTTATCACACGATCTTTTAATTCAATCTTCTCCACTGGAATATCTTTTTCATTCAATTTGAAAAATTCTAAATTGGTGAATAAAGTCTTTTTAGATTTCGTATGACGATCAACTTTAACAGCTAAATATTCAGCATTATCTTGCCAATGTAATTTACAATCAGAAACTTGAAACAAATTAACTGTTCTCAACACCTTTTTAGATGGTAGATCCAATAGAGCCACTCTTGCCGTTTGATTAGCAGTTTCTGGAGTCCAATAAGCCAAGACATAAGCTAATGGATCTTTTTGTTTAGTGTTTGCAAATTTAACACCAGCTGGTGCGAATTCAAAATCAACGATATCATCAATTTTGATTGGTTTTTTATCCAAAAGGGCAAAATCTTCAGTAGTATCATAAATAGCTAAAGCATTTGGACCAGCTCTAGCAACGTATTTATCATCATAAGACCATTTCAACAAAGGCCAGATCATTTCTTTTCTTTGTTCCAAGTTTGGTGGTAGTGCAAAAGTACGAACTGGTAAGGCAGTGGCAATATCCCAAACAACTAATTTATGACCTTCACTTTCTGGACCGAATGGGAAAGTGGCTCTCTTTGGATGATCTTCAGGAGGTAAGATGATTGGATTTGGAGATAAAGTCACCAAGTATTTTTCACTTGGAGAGAAATCAATCAAACGAACATCAGGGTGAGGGAATCTTTTCAAATTCTTGAAATCTTTCCCACCCCAAGCTTGAACACCTTGAGGGTGAACAGAAAACATGTATGATCCCTTTGGAGAGAATTTGACAAAACCTTGAGTCCAGTTAGATCTTGGTTCAACAACTGGTTCTGGATTGTCCTTCTTCTTGTTCCAAAAGACACCGACAACTTCACCCTTGTGTAAAATAAATTGATCACGACCGGCTTCATCTTGTAACCAAGATCTCAAATAATCAGTTTCTTGGAATGGTGGTAATTCAGGTTCGACAAACTCATCAGAGATCTGACCTTCAGCGCCATATTTCTGGATATCACTCAACTTATTCAAGAATAAACGATGCTTGACATCTAATTTTTTACCATTTAAAGCCTTGATGGCTCTGTCACACATACTTGGATCTTCATATTCGACAAAGCAAAAGCCCTTGGTCTTCCCATCCTCCATTGGCATATGGAAGTTTGTCACTTTACCAGCCTGACTAAGGGTCTTGGTAAGAACTTTGGTCAAAATGGCCACTTTAGATTCCGGGGCAATTGGTGTCCCATCAACAACAACATATTTGTCAAAAGTTCTGTCCTCTGGAACGGCGTACTGTTCCTCCAAGTCCGCGAAATGGACGTCGTCGACTGGAATGTCTTCCAGTTTAGGTATTTCCAAGCCCATGATTGTAATAGCAAAACACACAAGGGAAGAGACACTTGTATATATGGAGCAAAACACTATCCTAACATCAACTTTTCACTCCAGCGTTTTTCGAGTTTTTCACTGCTTGACAATTTTTTTTTTCTTTCTTAAGAGTGCTCCTACCGTGCCGAAGAATCATGGGGTCACCCGGCATGTCCAGATCAGGTACTGTTTATAACATTCTTTATGCTTCATACAAGTTTCAGAAGACGCTTCACCAGTTTACGCGGTTGAGAGAGCCATTTTATATAGTGCTAACGGTGCTCAGCTGGTGCGATTGTGGTACCGGGAGTGTGTGCCACCAAGATTGACGCGGTTACACAGAAGCCGCCGTGCTAAATAGCGAGATCACAGCGTGTTTAAGCGAGTGTAAACAAAAGATCAGATATAGGATTGGCTGCTGCTACTACAACAACAACAACAACAACCACAAACGGGGAAATGAGTACAAAAGACCCACAGAGAGCGCTGGAGGAGGCTGCAGCGCAGTTGGACGGGCTACAGTTATCAGAGCCCAGCGATGACGCCAGCGACGAGGTACAGAAGACACACGAGGTTTACGAAGAAGAAGAAGAAGAAGAAGATGATGATGATGAACAGAATGAGTTTCTGAACTCGAGCTCGTTTCTTTCAAATTCACAGATCATTCGGACTTCTAATGTCAACAACCTCAAGCCTACGAGTACAAACGAGGTCTCGAGCCCCATCAAGAGAGACAGATCAGATGACAAAGCTAGGAAGAGGAGAGGCCATTTCCAGCTTTTCGCTCCTAGAGAAACATCGACAAGAACTTCCACTAAAGACGTCAATGACACAATGCTCTCCAGTGATGGCGAGGGGCAAGACTCTGACAGGGACGATGATAACAACAAAGATCATGATCCAAATAGCTCCAATAGTGAGGATATGAAATCCACAAAGTTTATTGATATCGATGATCCAAGAGCTACACCGAAACTACCCAAAATGCACCCAGATAGCACTCCATGGAGAAGACTACGGCCTCAAAGCAGTCTTAGAACCAAGGATGCTCCTCCAAAGAGCACAAATGCATCCATAAATTTCGTGCAATCATTATTTGATAACGATCCCTCCACTTTGAATGATGGAATGACTAGATCGCCCATGAGGTCTGTGTCCTTATTTGAAACAACGTCCCATGATTCCAATGGTGAGTTTACAGCATCTACCACATCTACGAGTGCATTCGAAATGGAGAATCTACGCAAACAGATTACGAATTATAAACTTCAACAACGTCTTTTGACTGAGTTTATCAGAAATATCATCAAGAATTCTGGAAATCCTGGTGCTTTTAAAGAGGAAATTATGTCCCAATTGGAGAAACAGAATGATTTATTACTGCATGAGCGAGAACATTTGCAGAAAGAACTCAAAACTAAGAGTGAGGAATCAATAATTCAAGATCAGGAAAAATACAATGAAAAAGTCAAAGAGGTGTTGGAGTTGAAAAATGATCTTATATCCATGAAGGAGTTAAACGATCAATTGTCATTACATATCTCTGATTTGAAAGCTCAATTGACTGGACAGGAAAATATAATCAATGACAAGATGGATGAAGCAGAAAGATGGGAGAAAATGATCAATGATATATTATCAGTTTTGATCCAAGCTTTAGAAGGTGATTCATTAAGAGCAGTGAAACAAGCAAGAGATTCATCCAAATTTATTGATACCAAATTACAAGTGGTGAGCTTAGCTCTCCATGAAGTTTTACAAAAATACGAGAAACTTTCTTCAAGGGCCAAAGAAACAACAAAGGAGAACATTCCTCCATCATTATCAGTGAATCATATTCATAATCACTCTGCTCCGTTGACCAATATTGATAAATCCCAACTCCAGAATAAATTGGACTCTTCTAAACAAGTTGAACAAGAATTGAGAAACCTGTTAAGTCAACAATCGAGCGTTATTTCAGACTTGAAAACCGAGTATACTTCACTACAATACCAATTCAAAGAGAACTTACAATTCTCTGCAAATCTGAAAAGACTGTTGAATGAGAAAAGATCCAAAATTAGTGATTTAAATAATCATATATTTGAGCTTGAAACGAAATTGGAGGAACTTTCTGATTCGAAAACTTCCGGTGATCAAGTGAAAGAGACACAGCTATGGAAAAATAGATTGAATATTGTGAAAATCAACCACTCCAAAGAAATTGAAAAGCTACAGGGCGAAATAGAAGAACTCAAGATTAAGTTACAGAATTCATCAACAAAAACTAATGATAGAGATCTTTCAACTGAATTGTTACAGAGGGAAAGATTGATTAATGACTTGAATAAAGAGATTAATTCCTTGAACACTCAACTGATTAACAGGCAAAAAGAGAATGATCCAACTATACTGAATCTCAATTCTTTGCTTCATAATGCAAGAGAAGATTATGATAATCTTGTTAGGGATTACAATCAACTTCAGCAAGAGTACAAAGATGCTCAAGATGAACTGTTAATCAAGGAAAGAGATTACCGAAGAAAGTTAGAGCATGCTGCAAAGGAGTTGAATCTGGCAGTGACAAAACAAAGAACTTTAGCTGCTGAAAAGAGTAAACTAACTTTTGCTTTGGATGATTGTAAAAGAGAAAAATCTTCATTAACCATGAATAATAATACATTGACGGAAAAAGTTGGAAGATTAAGTTATCAAATATCTACTTTGACAAATTACGAGACTGGTTTTAATAATCTATGTCAATTACAAATTGAGCACTTCACAAATACTCTTCACAATTTTGATTCAATATTGGAAAAGAGTTCATATGCCCAAGCAAGACAAAAATTGGAAAAATTATCAGAATCTGAACTTGATTTTGACCAAATTTTTGCAGTGATAAGATCACTTTCCATGTTTTTTGAGAATGCGTTAAGTTATTTGATCAGTGATCATAAGCAATTATTGATGAATCATGATTCTCAAAACGATTTTGGTTTAGAGAATGAAGATTTGAAGAAACAAGTTGAAGAATTAAAGGATGAACTCAATTGGTATTATGAGAATGCTAATTTATCCAAATCTGATAATGATAGTCCAAGAACGAAATTACGTATAAGTGATTTAGAGAAAAAGAGGAAAGCTGAAAGAGAAAGAAGAAAATTAGAATATGATGAATCTTCGAAACTCGTTGCTAAATTAGAACAAGAGAATAAAGAATTAAGACTGAAATTGAGTCTAGCTAACAACACAGCCCATTAAACTTATGACAACCCAACAAACAGACATACATATCCTCTCCTACATAACACTTTCGTGTAATATTAATGATGTTAATTTTAATGTACATTACATCTGTAGATCTAGCAGTATGTGAGGTTATAAAAAATGGTAAATCAATCGAGACGGATCAATCAGACATGGTTTCATCATCATCATCGTCTTCAACCAATTTAGCTTCAGCGTATTCCTTTGCCTCATTCAAGAGATCTTCAGGAACGGATTGATGTAATCCTTTAGTTTCTGAAATTGAACACCAACTGATCTCGATTTCAAATTCCTTATCCTTGTTATCCTCATGTGCAGCATATATGATTCTAGCAGCTTCCTTCACAGCGTCTCTAGCATTCATTTCACTTAATTCCAACTTCTCCAATTCATTTTTAGCACTTTGTCTTCCCTTACCGATAGCAGCACCAAAATAACCCCAATATACACCACTTGGTTCAATCATGTATAAATGAGGCCCATCTTCATCAACACCTCCGACAATGGTACTGACACCAAAAGGTCTCACTGAGTTATACATAGTGTATAACTGGGCAATGTATCCCAAACGACCCACTAGGTATGGTACTGGGATGGTGTCCTTGTAGTTCTTTCTGTAGTTGTGAAATTCATCACGAGCATATTTAACAACATGACGACCATCTGGAAGAAGCCCAGTGTATGCGACACCAATATGGCGTCCCACAGTCTGAATTCTGTTGTTCTTACCTGGAACTAGTAATTTGGAGGTGATGATCTTCTCGGTGGCCAATACGATCCCGTCTTTAAACTTGATCCCAATTGTGGTCCCACCGTTCTCCACGGTCTTGGCTGCGTACTCCACTTGAAATTGTCTCCCGTCCGGGGAGAACACGGAGTTACTTAAATCGTATCCTGTCCCAACTGAGGTCTGTTGTTGATGCTGTTAGTGAATGGTTTCTTCAATTGTTGGTGATGAAAAATCACTTGAAATCGTAGATCTGACCCATAAAATAAAGCCTCCTGAGTCAATTGATTCCCCTGGTTATTGACTACCATCACCCTTGCTCGATCTGACTCACCATTCTGTTTTGTTGGCTATAAAATCACTGAATTACCTGTGAATGTGTGGATATTTTGATAGATTTTGCCTCTCAAAGCTGTATTGACGATTTCCTGAAGGTTTCAAGATACTTCCGGACGGAAATACCAAAATACTCCTGACCAGGGCTTCTATCTTTTAGTAAAGCGTGGCCCTACTGGAGATATAAACATACTTCTTTAGTACTGCTCTTTGCAACTCCATCAACATAGAAGAAGCAGTTTGCGGAAGCAATGTCCAAAGATACGATACGTATTGTTGTGTGTGGTGATGAAGGTGAGTACTACGAAATTGTTTTGAGATAAGCAAATGAGCTAACAGCAATGCCTAGGAGTCGGCAAGTCGAGCCTGATTACAGCACTCATCAAGGACACATTCGTGCCCAACATCCAGGACGTGCTGCCTGCAATCAATATTCCACGAGACTTCAGCTCCTCGCCATACACTCCAAGCTTCACAGTGCTTGTAGATACAAATTCACAGGACATGCCCTCTGTGCAAAGAGAAATCCGGAAAGCTGATGTCGTTTGGCTGGTGTACAGTGATCATTATACTTATGAGAGAATAGCCCTTTACTGGATGAATGTGCTGAGATCGATGGGGGTGAACTTGCCAGTGGTGCTCTGTGCGAACAAGTCTGATCTTGGAATAGCTTTGGATTCTGAGCGAACGATTACTGATGAGTTTATACCGATACTGAAGGAGTTCAAAGAAGTTGAGTCATGTGTACGGTGTAGTGCAAAGGAGAAATATAACATCAATCAGGCTTTTTACTTGTGTCAAAGGGCAGTGACACATCCAATTGCACCACTGTTTGATGCCAAAGAAGGGAATTTGAAACCTGCTGCCATGGATGCGTTGTCCAGGATCTTTTTCCTATGTGATAAGGACCAAGATGGTGTATTAAACGAGGAAGAGTTCTTATCTTTACAAAAAAAATGCTTTGGAAGAAGTTTGGATATTAATGACGTTGCAGAGATAAAGACTACAGTGAATAAAACAAAAGATGGGTCTTTCAATGAGAATGGGATGACATTGGATGGATTTTTGATCTTAAATAGGATCTTTGCAGAAAGAGGGCGCCATGAAACCACCTGGGGTATATTACGTACATTCCATTATACCGATTCGTTATCATTGAACGATGCCTTTTTATATCCCAAGTTGGATGTTGCGAAGAATTCAAGTGTGGAATTGAGTCCTATTGGATATAGGTTTTTCGTTGATTTGTTTTTATTATTTGATAAGGATAATGATGGTGGGTTAAATGATTTGGAACTAGAATCACTTTTCAAACCAACACCTGGGATTCCTAATGAATGGATCGAGACTAACTTTCCTCAGACAACAGTAAGGAATGAACAAGGTCATGTCACTTTACAAGGATGGCTAGCCCAATGGAGTATGACTACGTTCCTGGATTATAAGACAACCTTGGCTTATTTGGCCTATCTTGGGTTTGAAACAAAGAATGGAGAGACAACTTCAGCTTTGAAAGTGACCAAGCCAAGAAGAGAAAGAACTAGAAGTGGGAAACCATATAGAGTGAATGTCACGGATCGTACTGTGTTCAATTGTTTTGTGATTGGATCACCCGGGAGTGGGAAGTCATCATTGTTAGAGGCATTCTTGGGGAGACAGTACAGTGAGATTTATAATCCAACGATAAAACCAAGGATAGTTGTGAACAGTGTGGAATTGAAAGGTGGAAAGCAAGTTTATTTGATCTTGGAGGAATTGGGAGAGTTAGAACCTGCTATATTGGATAATGACTACAGACTACAACAGTGTGACGTGTTGTGTATGACTTATGATTCATCAGATCCAGATAGTTTCCAATACCTTGTCGAGTTATCAAAGAAACACCCATTAGTGAGCAAGATCCCAACACTTATTGTGGCACTAAAGGCTGATCTTGACAGACAACAACAGAGATTCACACTCCAGCCCGATGAATATACATCTTCGTTGAACTTACCAGCACCACTTCACGTCTCCTCAACCTGGTCCTCTTCTTTAACAGAGCTTTTCGTTCAGGTTGCAGAGACATCTCACCAGCCAAGCACAGCGACTCCTAACCTGGAGCCCGAGGAGAAGACTGACCGGTTGACGAATGTGATCATTGCTGCCTCGGTGCTCACGTTTGTCAGTGTTGTGGGCCTTTCTGTCTACAAGCTCACTTTTGCCCGCACATGACATATACTTATATATATACACATCCTTTAACAACAAATCACAATGCATTCCTCAGTTGTAAAACCCATAAATCGAAAACCCTTTTATATGTGTGAAAATGCATCAACGTTTATTGTTGAAGCGGATTTCCGAATTTGGATGACACAATTGAATTGCTATGAAATTTTGACTTTGTTATATAAACTGCATCAATTGCTGTCAATCTCACTCCTGTTTCCCCCCTCTCCTTCTCTAAGTAATCACTGTCGATTAGCACAATGTCCAACATCACACCTGTTTTCACACTGGACAACGGACTCTCATTGACCACCGCTGTTGGTGTCTCCACAGTGCTCTCACTGCTTTATGTCCTCACGATATATGCCAGAAACGTTGGGTCTACAAAGGAGATTGTCAATGGCACAGAGGAGATTGACAGAAATGATCCACAAGAGGTTAAGGCACGGATCATCAAAGTGTCTGCATTCACAGCGCTGGTGGTTGCGGTGCTCCCTGCTTGTTTGGCGAAATTGTCTGAAGAGCCTTTGAACAAGATCTACGCTGAGTTTGGTATCCTGGCTGGATTCCGCTACAGATATCACGAGTTGCATTTCGAAGTTGGACATGCTTTGCTATTTTTTAGAGACATTGCACAGACAATGCTCTTGCTAGTTCTTCTTTTCATCGGGCCATTGATTGATCTCCTGGTGTTCAGCTCTTCTACCCCGATGAGGGTTGTGAACGATTTAACAGTGCAATTGAGAACGATCCAGGGGATCAGAGACTTGATTGTCGGACCACTTACAGAGGAGATTGTCTATACAGCAGGCATCATTGTCACGTTGTTTCAAGTGCCTGGTGTCTCGAAGATGACTTTGATCTTCTTACCACCTGCCCTGTTCAGTTTTGCACATTTCCATCACGCCTATGAGATGTATACAAAGAAGTACAACATGAATATCATCTTGGCCACTACTGCGTTCCAACTGCTCTACACCTTTTTGTTTGGAATCTTTACGAATTTCTTGTTCTTGAGACAAGATAATTTGTGGAGTTGTTTCTTTGCCCACTCTTTTTGTAATTTCATGGGAGTTCCTAAGTTCAAAGTTGATACAACAAAATTTCAATATTGGAACTATGTGTACTATGCATTGTTGGTTGTGGGAGCATTTGCATTCCACTCTTTTCTATTCAGCTTTTCTCAAAGTTCTTTAGCATTGGTTCAATGGAATGATAAAGTTTGATTATAGGCGTACTAGTCATTCCATCCTTCTCTTCTGGACCACATTCATATCTTTATACTTCCACTACTTACCCATTCAATAACGTTTATGATTATGTCTACATCAGTTTTTTCTTTTCGTAGTAATGATTACCGTAACCTTTTATTGCAATTACACATGATTGAATTGTCTCTAGTTCATAACAACAAACAACATAGTTCAAGCAATAACATCTCAACAATCCCACTTCAGATCATAACTCTGTAATGATTTCCCCCTCTGTTCTTTCTTCGTCCAATTGTTGTAAATATAATGTATGATTAACCAAATTCAAATAAGCATACATAAAATTACTCAATAAAACTTGTTGCCTTAATGGTCTTCTTGGATTTGCCAGTTTTAAATGACTTAAACGATATAATGCCCTTTCAACATGAATTGGGAATCTATAATCAAGCATGATTATTGTAGAATTTGATAAAGGTGGTAAGGGAAATCCAAATGCAGAATCTGTGAATTGAACAGGTGCATTCGCTTTAGATGGTTTCCTCATATTTTCCATTGATAACTTTTTAACTAATGATTCCTTTTGTTGTCTATGTTGTTCTTCATTAGACGCAATCCCAGAAGTGGAAAACCCTGAATCACCATCACCTTGCTGTTGAGGTTGCTCTGACACAGGTTGTTGTTCTTCTTGTTGTGCTAGTTGGTGTTGTTGATGCTGATGTGCTGCTGAATGCTGGTGTTGTTGTTGATGCTGCTGCTCCTGCTGTTGTTGTTGCTGTTGACGGTGATGATGTTTCTGTTGTTGTTGTTGTTGTTGTTGTTGTTGTTGCTGCTGTTGTTGATTATGATGATGCTGACCATGATGAGATGGTAGACGACTGTGTTGGTGTTTAGGTTCACGAGCTCTAGGATCACCAGTACGATAAACATCCTTCTCTGAACGTTTTTGTTCTCTTTTCGGAATCAATTTAACAGATTCTTGTAAAGAGTTTTGTTGATTTCTCGTAACTTCATTATTTTCCAAATTATATTTGGAACTTGTACTCTTCAAATTAGGTCTCTGTGGAATATTTGATTGCTGAGTAAGAGTTGTTTGTTGTTGTGTAGCTGGTTGTAGCTGTCTTGTTTTATTACCGGATACAGCAGTGTACTTCTCTGAATTGACTGGAGCATTCTCATCATTGAACTTAGTTATTGTTGGAGAAATCAATTTTTTCTTCTCCTTGGACACTTTTGGAGACGTTGAACGCTTCATCTTGAACATACTCAAAAACTCTTTGGACTTGGACTCCTTCTTATCCTTCGGCTGTGGCTCCTCTATCAGTGGCTCTTCTGCAACTGAACTTATCTCCTCTTGTGGGTTTAGCTGTTGCTGAGATTCTTGACCAAGTTGATTGGCAGTATTATGAATCGGATTCAAAGATGGTGCTTGCTGGGGTTGTCCAAGAGGCACATGGGCTGACAGCGGAGATGCTTTTCTTTGAGGAACTTGATTCATAGATTGATGCTCCTTGGCTAACGGTCTTGGCTTTTGTTGATTTGTATCATTTGCATTAATCAACGAACCAGCATGTCTGTTTCTCAGATGGTTTGTCCTCTTGTTGTTTGTTGATGACGATGTGATATCCGATTGGGATCTTACCAATTGCTGTTGTTGTTGTTGTGATGGTGGCTGTTGTTGTTGAGGACGATGTTGATGCTGTTGATGATGTTGATGCTGCTGCTGTTGTTGTTGTGAATGTTCATGATGATCTAATGAGGTGGATCTCATACCAATGCTCCTTTGCTGTGGTCGATGATTAAGATCTTGATGCTTTTGCTGAGGCTGAGGAGATGAGTTTGATCTTTGAACTTGTTCATGTGGGGGAAGAGGCAACGATTTTTCATTATCGTTTGTTGTAGAGAGAGAAGAAGATTGATTGATAGCATTTGCGTTCTCATCAGCCAATGGAGAGTGTTTTCTCCGTAGTCGATCTTTATCAACCTTGTTCCTTCTTGTATAAGTGGTCCATTTATTTCTCTTCAGCGAATTCCCAGCAAACATTGGAGCATCTTGATCAACCTCGTCATTATCTGTTATGTGTTGATCTTGATCTTTAGTGCTATCAGAGGAAGTTGGACTCATGGGAAGCTTTGACGACCCCGAAGAAGAAGACATAGGACTGTTGGGTATTTCAGAAGATGAAGGTGATGATAAAGAGGACGATTGGTCGTTGTGGTTGTACAACAGGGCAGAAGAAGACGAAGCAGAAGATAAACTTCTGGCGAGGGTAACAGCATCCGTAGCAGCGAGCCCAGCCATTTCACTCAATTTATCGAGCTCATCTGTAAGTTCTCTTAGGGAAGGGATCGAACCACTTGATTTGGACTCCTTTTTGTTCATGTCATCTAGCGTGGACTGGATATGGCGACGGAACTGGTCTGGAGCAATACTTGGATGTGACTTTGCTGGCACCCACAGTAGTTTCTCTGCATCCACCTTGCGCGTTGTGTGGTCATCCTCATCAGCACAAGTTTCAGCTCCAATGTCTTCATTTCTATCAACATTGTCATTATTAGAGGTATTAGTGTTATTGTCCACTGGGGATGTCTGGTCATCAATCAATGTCTTGTCTTGGTCCTCGCTGTCGTAATCGTCCAAGCTAGCACTGGTGCTGCTTGAGGCACTGGACGAAGATCTGCGCCGCCTGCTGTGCTGGCGCTTGTGGAAGTCGTTGTATTCGTATTCGTTGTCCACGGAGAAGGGTAGGTCTGGGTCAATGGTCATGGAGGCCCCCATCGAGAGCCTCTTTAGCGCTTTGACGGCATCACGTTCTTGCTGGACGGCCTCTGCGGCAAGGTACGCGTTGGATTTGCGCTTGGCCCTGCTGGCGTCCGCAAAGTCGTTGGGCTCGCTATGTGTTTCGTTGGCCATTGGGGCATCAACTGGTCTTTGCTTAGCGATGTTGATGTATGAGAAAATAGCAGGGTTGAAATAGGGAAAAGCAGAACTTGAGAAGAGCAGTGTATGGAAGCAATGAGAAATGAAGAGACAGATGAATGCAGGGATCAACTAGCTGGGAATGGGACTGATGATGGTGTTGTTATTGTTGCAATTGGTGATGGTAATAATAGCAGTGGGTATTTATGTAGTGACTTTTTTTTTCGCCCAAACGCGTCGGAAATTTGGCGAAAAGAGTTCAAAGTATGGGGAATTGTAAGGTGAATAGTTTACAATACGTGTTATTTTGTTGCAAAGCTCCTTTCATAAAGTACCTCAGCATCATTACAACTAAATAGCTAGCTTGAACGAGAATAAATCATACAAAAGGCCTCAAATCATTGGCATTATAGTTCAAATTTGAGATAAATATCACGTGACATAGGCTGACAATTGCAAGACACCAGAGCTCACAACGCACTATCACCAAATCAGTCGTATCATGACCACATAGCTCCATAATTTCAAAGAGATATCCACCACCAAGAAGACAACCAGCTACATCTCCTCCTTGTCTCTGGCACCTGGGCATCATGAATGTCTCCAATACTACAGCGGCTCTTGCGCGGAAAGTTGCTGGCAACACCACGACTGCAGCGTCTTCATCGTCAACTTGGTTTCTGCCCCGGGTTCTCGGTGCACTCATCAGGGCCGTGGAGGAACAGTCCCGCGAGGCCATGCCTGACAGACAGATCGCATGGAGTCTCAGTTATTTCATATCCCCCTACGCGGGTGCATGTATGACCATGGCCATTGTACTCAATAGAACCGTGGTGTTTGCCTCGTCCAGAGGGAACAGAAACACAATATCCAAGATGCAACCACTTCCACGCTTCATCGCTCTGGGGCTTCTCCTGAGGAACTTGTACGAGTTGTGGCAGCAGTATCTTCTCCTTTACATGGCAGACTCAGTACCACAAGATGCCCGCCAGCCGGTGGACTCTTTGCTCTGGTCCATATTTGTCTCTCTGTGTATCTCACAATTCATAGAAACATTCGTCTCTATTGCTTCTGGACAACTTCCCTCAAATGACACGGGACTCACGCTGTTTGAACACTCCCTGGCATTCCAGGAATGTCAGTTCATGAAGAGACCTTCTCCGCAACTGCTTGCCATCTGTGCATTCTCACTAGTGAATCAAATAACGATCCATATTCTGGGAATCACCAATACCAAGAAATACCAACTCATCCCTTCAACACTACTAGGGCTGGGGTTCCTCGTTTTTTACTGCGTAAGTGCATACACTGGTGATATTGTCTACTTTCCTGCAGTGATAATCTTCTCTGTGATCCCTCAACTGCTCGTCTTCATGATTATATGCCTCTGTTTGGCAATCTATGGACTAGCCGTATTGATCAATGGAGATAGCTCAAATCTAACATATACTCCGATGATGAGGAACCTGAGGAGCTCGTTGAATTTGCAACTGAATGATGATTTCAATTCCGCACTGATGAGATTCGGTTTCATGATGTTTACTGCTGTGGAGAATGAAGAATACGTTAATGAATTATCTGATTTACAAATGTTGAAGGGAACTTACCTTGATGGAAAATCATATTTACTCACCGGTTATTTCAACAAAGTGGATAACAATCCTGAATTGATCGGTAATGAGAAACATCACAAAAAGAACGAGTCCCCAAATATTACGGATAATTGGACAATCTACAGAAAGTTTCAAAGTTTATGGAAACTGATCCAGAGCCTTACAATGTTATTTTTGAGATTGTTCCGTTCCAAGACCTTGAAAGACCTCTCCGATCCAAACTCATTTCCCACATCCTCAGCCTCAAATCCAAAGTCAAGATCAATACCTACATCCACAAGCTTCCAACGGTATTCTTCATTATTATCCGATGATGAGTTGGAAGATGATTTCATTCCAGATTCGGAATCTTCATCTGACATTGACCCTCTAGAGTACGATTCAGAAGCAGATGAAGATCTCAATGATGTTGAATATATACCATCACTAGCAATGGCTCGTTTGAAAGATTCGCAAGGAGCTATGACAACATCTTCTGCAAACCGTACAAAGCCACCGGCTGTTGATGAATTATTCACATCCAAAGACCTGATCAACATCATCAATCCAAAAGATTTTAATGAAGTTTCGTTCTTGAACAGCATAAGGGCACATCTATTACAAGATAAAAGATTGACAAGATCATCATATTGTGCAGCCAATCAAGATAAGCTTTTGAAAGAAGTCATTTTAGAGAACAGAGCTCAACATAATAAACATTCACATAATCATGATGTGAATTCAGATATCAACGATGAAGAACTTAATTGCGTTGTTTGTCAAACAGAACATAGATCGATTGTTCTATGGCCATGCAAATGTTTTGCCCTTTGCGAAAATTGCAGAGTTAGTTTGGGAATAAGAGGATTTGGAATTTGTGTTTGTTGCAGAAGTAAAGTCCAAGGTTTCAGTAAAGTTTATATACCATGATGATAGATCTACTGAATTACCTTGAAGCCGCATGCATGTTCAGTCATTACATTATATATTATTTAACATGAATACTAATCATACTCTATATTTACATTATTTCGGGAAATCGGTTTATGAACAGTAAATTGATTAGGATAGTTACTTAGACAAGAGTGAGATACACATAGGGATCACAATGATTCGAATGAAAGAATCAGGTATTTGGAAAAATTAAATCAAAAAAAAACATGTCAAAGAATAGAAGGAGGGGAAAACAAGCATGCAGTGTTATCGAGGCTCAATTATAAGGTAAATCAGCTCTTCATTTTTGTAATTGTTTCATAGTTGCTAACAATTGTGCGATTTGAGAACCGGAATCATTATTAGTTGGTTGAGATGGTCTAGTAGGATCGTATTGAGAATCAGGTTGATACTGAGTTGGTGGAGGAGGATGTTGTTGGAATTGTTGTTGTGGAACGGAAGGTTTAGCTAAAGAAGCTAAAAGAGCACTTACGGCATCATTCTGTGATGGAACTTGGGGCTGAGGTGGTTGATAAACAGCAGGAGGTGGTTGATACATCTGTTGCTGATATACCGGTTGCTGTTGTTGAGGTTGTTGTGATTGTGCAAGGGAAATTAAATTTTGTAAGTCCTGTGGGGACAATGCAGATAAGGATTGTAAAACGTTATTGGCTGGGGGTTGAGGTTGAGTTTGAGTTTGAGGAGGAGGAAGAGCAAAAGATTGTTGGAATTGAGATCTGTCAAAACCGGATTGATGGTTATTGGAACGTGATTGTTGATAACCATTTCCACGACCTCTTCTATCATTCGAGTGTTCCTGATTTGAACCGAATTGAGAATTAGAATTACTTCCACCAGCTTTCTGTTTAGCATTGAGTAACAGATTGATAGCATCATTGGTGTTGATACTAATATATTCATCGAATCTAACACCCCCGTCTGGTGTCTTTTCATAAACTTGAACATCAACCGTTCTAAACTTGTTAACCAAAACAACACTTAAGCATCCCGAGTAGGCAGCTTCATTAATCATCTTATGTAAATCTTGACCAGGTTTCAAAAAATGGTATTCAGTAGTGAGGCCATTATTTTGGAAAATACGTGAAACTTCTCTAGCAAAATCAGGATCAGCAACTTGTTTGATGAAAATCTGACAATCAAGAACTTTTCTCATTTTAGGTCCTTTGGTATTATTTTGATAAGAGCTGCTATTGTTATAGTCATCTGATCTGGATCTTTTCTTATCATGTGCTTTCGATTGAGACATCTCCTCTGGTCTTGAGTTCTTAGCAACTTCTAAAACCAAATCTTTATGATATAGTGGAATTCCACGTTCTGCTTCAATGGCTTTTTGAACCGATTTGGCGTTATCAAATTGAATGAAACCATAAGCTGATTTGAGGGCAATTTGTAAAATTTTACCGTAAACCTGGAAAATTCTCCAAATTTCCTCCTTACCAACGTGGTTAGTTGGGATATTCCCAACAAACAATCTTGAATTTGGTTTGTGAGGGAATCTTGTATGATATTTAGCCTCCGAGTCCAAGAAAGAGTTATACTTGTTTCTTTCGTCCAGTGACATCGGACTTCTAATATCAGGTCTATGAGAGCCAATCAATTGTTTCTCGGATGTTGCACTTTGTAACTTTACAAACTCTTCACTGATCTTCTTCTGTTTTTCAGCATCAGATAATTGAAGGAAAGTCGGATCAGCTAATAGCCTTGCAGTGAGAGTTTGTAATAAGTCTTGGGCAACAGGAAGCTCAGTCGATGTTTGAGAAGTTGACGTGGTTGAGGCTTCAATAGGTTTTGCAGGTAAAGATTGAGCAACAGATGCAGTAGGATCATACTCTTCGTCGTCGTCGTCTTCTTCATCTTCTTGTTGACCTTGCTTTTTACTCAAGTCAGAGGTAGGAGGAGACGTTTGATTAGTAGAAGCAGTGGTAGGGATAGTTAAGATAGGCGTAGCTAAAGGATCGTACTCATCTTCTTCGTCTTCTTCGTCTTCTTCTTTGTCTTGTGGGTTTTCACTAGACTGATTATTAGGTTCATCAGTCGGGGCTTCAGTGTTTACTTCTTGCTGATTAGATGTGGCCTCTGTAATAGTCTCATCGCTCTTTTCTAATACTCGAGGGTCAGTATTTTCTTGCGTTTCTGTGAGCTCAGACACTTGGGGGCGTTCGCTGTCATTGCAGCTTTCTGGAGAGTTCTTGTTGTTTTCTACCGCTTCTTCTTCATCGACAGGATTGTAGGTGTCTTCGGAAGTATCATATGCGGGCTCTTGGATAGAGTTTTGATTATTGACAGGTGTCTGCTCTTGCCCCTGTTGTTGAGCCGGAGTAGCAGAAGTCATAGTTTCGGTTTCAGTCGTTGCTGGCGCTTCAGGAGGAATGTCAAAGGCTGACTTCTCCGCTTCCTCAAAGTTGTAGACGTTATCTTCGGACATTATGAGTGTGCAAGAGGATTGCGTACAAGGGTTGCCGGATAAGCGTCAGGTAGAAATTTGTTGAGTTGTTTGGTACCTTTTTATTATAGGTTTTTTCTGTTTTTTCTGTTTACCGCCGCCATTTTTCATGGGAAAGAAAACAGCTCAACATCCTAACATCTCCCATCTTACATCTCTACATCTCAGGTACCCATCAAACAGGTTCGCGGGAGCACCCTACGGCCGCTCCGCACGATAAATCCGTAGCCACAAAATGCCCTTGATTGATACGAGACACACGCTTTCAATTAACGGTTTTTCATTGGCTGTTCCGAAGCGCACTAAAGATATATACCAGCGCTACGCCCGTGGGCAAAGAGTACTCTCTATAGTAGAATAACTTATATTTTGAAACCCGATTAAAAACCCCTATGTATATGAATAATGATAACCCCAAAGGCTGTGCCACTCCCATTATATCGTGACTGGGAGGCAGCCAGCTAGCAGTAAATAAGTAGTAGTGATACTATATGCAAGAAACAATGAATGAATGAATAGATGTGAATGTTCTTCTTGTTTCATCAGATGGACATTAGTATAAATATGAAATGTGTTGTATGGTACAAATGTTTCTCATGTCTTCTTTGCTTATCGTCTGTGCTTGTTCATGCCCTTTTCAGTTGGTTGAGCTGATTCTTTCTGGCGTACATTTTCTCATCCTCGTTATTTATACTGTGAGCAGGACATGGTACTACCGAAGATCCAGCAACGGTGACAAATGCAACGGCAAAAGTTGTGTAAAAAAGATTATTGGTGAACTTGGATCTGACAGCGGCTCTCATATCGGCTTCTCACTATGGAATATGGATGGTTTTGGTATTGAGATGTGTTGTTTTGATGTTGTTGTAGTTTTTTGCAACCCACAACTTTTTTGATTTTTTCGATATAAAATTATAACCACCGCAGCGCAATTGGCTGGAATTTCTTTTTGCGCTTCTGAGACGACTCAAGGATCGCGCTTTTGTTGCTCGTACCTGATCTGGGGTATATTGGACTACTTCAAATAAATACATTTCATAGCTCATTTCGACCTCAAAGCCTAGGATTACCATATCCATGTTTATACATCACTATTTGGAACTTTCGTAAAGATCATTCCAGTCTTTTAGGTGCCCATAAAGGCCCTTACCACCCCCAAATTGGCTGGTATTCACAACTTGTCTTACAGCATTAACACTTTTCAGAGTATCATCATTCTTTAGCTTTATTTCCTCTTCAGAGACGTTAGGATCCTGCTCCACCTGTAATAGAAAGTCATGCAGTACTCTGTAGTGCTGTTGTAAGCCTGGATTTTTGAAATTCTTGGGCAGATATTCATCGAACATCTTCTTCAACTCCCTGAGGATCATTTTACTCTTCACTTTCACAGTTTCTGGAGGAGATTGATCAAAGTCATACCCGACAGGGCATTGTCTTATATCATCATAGTAAGGTAACTTAACAAGAAGAAAAGCCTCAGGGAAGTAAGCCTTCGATGTCAAGAAAGGTCTCTTCTGCATAGCTTGTAGGGCATAGAAGTTCGGTGTCCCAGCTCTCCGAATTTTGCCAAACACAATAGCAACTTTATTCTTTTTGCGAAGTGAAGAATATAAAGCACTCATTGTTCTTGTGGATCCATCATATGATGTCTCCTCAGGGACGACAAAGGACGCGGTAGTAGATATGTTGTAATGTGTTTTCAATCCATATTCTTCATCTTTAAATCCAATTAATCTTAGATAGACATCATAGTCCTTTTCATATCTATGTATCAAGCTTTCCTGATATGCATCTAGCTTCACAGCATTTTCGGCACCATTCCCAATAGTGAACACTCTTTTAGTTTTCTCAAACTCCTCTCCTGTTTTCTCATTGACGTATCTTGTTCTCTTATAAATATTTTTCCTGAAATTTTCTGTTTCATAGACTTGCTTAGCAGCTTTCGGTGTTTCATGCGTATAGTTCGCAAGACCTTTAAGTCCAACAACTAGATCATCCGAGAATATGAAGGGACATTGGAATAACATTCTCTTTATTTCTTTTCTTCTAATTATTCTTTCCATGATTGAGTCAACTTCGATCGGTTTCGTACTTGGCCCATCAAATAATAATGCATCTTCATTCCACTCGTCATCATTAGAGTTTGTCAAGAGCATCAATTCGGAATAGAGCTCGTCATTGAACTGTTCTTGGAAATTCTTTAGGAAAAAAGGAATGATGTTAATAAGATCATCCTCTAGATCCTCACGGACTTTTCTGATCAATCGTTTCCCATCTGCATTTCTTGGATCAATTGGGGTATCATTATCAGTGAACAAGAATATTTTCCTATTGTTATATTGCTTTTGAAACTCCTTTTTTTCATCGAAATCATCTCTCAATGTATTTAGCAAATCATATAAAGGATTATCGACCGCCTCATTTTTCCCAACCAATGGCTTAAATCTTTCAGTCAATGGGACATAAGGTCTTTCGTCATTGTCACTCTTGACATTCTGCTCCAAAATATCATGGATAACTTTCATGTCTTTAGCGTTCAAATCCTTCAATGCGAAGAGCCTTTCAATTCCAGAGGGGCATCCATTAGAGGTATTCTCACCATTGAACAGATAACAGCCATAGCCTGTGTTTGGAAGAGTAATGATGGAGTGGGCCATTGACTCTTGGAGGGCCTCAAGAATGATTTGTAAATTGGATTTCCCATTATCCGGATTAATGAATAGCAGAGAGTCTGTCAATTCAATAGCAAAGATGATACCTTCATGGACCTCGAACTGCTTTTTTCTGTCAACTTCTTCCTCTTCTTCCGACATTGTCACTGACTAGTGGCAAATGAACAAATCAAAAGCGAAAACACTACTATTGTCTGATCAACGTTGCAACAAGAAAGGTTTCAAAATATCGCGTTGTGCTTGTCCTTATAACAACAATTCCATCAATGCTGCTCCTACCGGGTAGCTCTTGCCTATCAAAAAAAAAAAAAAGAAAACGACTGAAGGTTAAACATTAGAATGGACAGATTTATCCAACACACTCTGCATTAAACAGCCTTTCGAACCAATGTCTTTCTACAGAATAACGCTAAAGAGATCTACTATTGCACTCCCACAAGTGATCAAGGACACAGTGAAAAACTTGGGTCTCAAGAAAACCGGCTCCATCACATATCAAAAAGTTTCACCAGTGAGTGCCGGTATGATTTTGAAAGTAAAAGAGCTTGTTGATGTAGAGGTTGTTGATCACAGGTTGACCAAGGAGCAAGAGAGAGAGCTGAGAAAGACAGATCCGGGATTTACCGTTGAGAAAAGAGCATAAAGAGCATATATTATAGAGATGAGAGAAGTATGAAGCATTTCATCAGACGAAGAGGAGGGTTCAAGTCTACTGTACATATAAATGATCACAAATGTGTATCTAAAACAATAATGAAGCAAATAATAGTGAACGAATTTTGATAAGAGCAGTGATATTGTTATATGTAGTGATGGTGTGAAAGCCAACCTAAAGCAAAAAAAAAAGACACAGTTCTCATCTCATAACATTTGAATCATAACATAGCGACATAAAAACTCTTATTCAAGCTATTTCTTATATCCGAATTCTGTATTTTGTAATAAGTTTCTCGTATCAAAGTTAGCATGATGATTTGTAGAATCATAATCTGGTAGATGTGATTCATCCTGAATGATTCCTGAACTATCCACTAGTTTCACCAAATCACTCTTATCCATTGCCTTACCTTCAAAACTCAGTTCCATTGTTGTATCACCATTTGCTAATTCTGCCATTCTTCTATTTTTCTTCAAAGATGATGACACTTCAACAATTTCATCTCTATTTCTCTTTAAATTTGGTGTGGACAAGGAGTCGTTCTGTAAAAATTTATTGATCAATTTAGTGTTAGGAGCGGGACTCGCTGAAGATGATACTGCTGTACTTGTTGATGATGTCGATGATAATCCACAGTTCTTCTTATAAATGTCGATCTCAATACTCCCTAATTTGAAAACTTTCGCTGAGCTTCTTTTTGATTTCACAATTTGTAACGCTGGATCTGATTGATCGTTAACATCTCTGGAGGTATCGGTGCCATAGAGTGTCTCTAGGAAAGTTGAAGCCAATGGAGTAGATCTCTTCCAAATAGCAGCAGGTCTCTCTTTGAAGGTTGGTAGTTCGTTAAAAGTGTGTGTATGAGGTGGCTTTGGACAGAGACCTGGGATTTGATAGTCAAGGCTTCCGTAAGTGACTGCAAGTGGAAACTGGGAAATATCCTCAATGGCCGGACTCTGTGACTTGCGAGTGTGACTATTACTGTTGTTATTGTTGTTGTTATTGTTGCGGTGATGATGATTGTTATTATTGGTGTTGTTACTGTGAGTGTTATTGCTATGGTGGTTGTTGTGTCTTCTAGAAACTGGTTTTCTCTTTTGAGGTCTGAGAAGGTTGAGCTGCTCCATGGTGTCGGTAGATCTGATCTTCGTGGTGAAGTGGTTATTCTCCTTGTATCTTGTTTTATTATTTCTTTGTTTTGATTTCAGGTTTTAGATTTTGCCTATAGTGCTTGTACCGATGGGACTGATGTAAACAAAGACTCCGGATTGAGACTTCTGGACTTTCCCGATTCCCGACATCAGAGCTAGAGACTAGCTGTGGACTAGAAAAATATCGTTTGAGACTGGAGTAAACCGTTCGTATCACACCGATCACAGAGTATTATAATGTTTTCCTCTATCGTTGGAAACTTGCTGTTTGAGCCCGCTGGAAACGTCGCAAGCACCTCGTTCAAGAATCAGGCTCGTATTGGCTCTCGTTCCCTCGTTAAAGCTGTCTTTTGTACTACTAGACAAAAAACAGAATGCATCGTATACGCCTAAATATATACGCATAAACGAGAAAATCTGACATTATCAGTTTACGAAGTTAGTACTGCAGGATTTTAGCTCTGGAGTCTGATCTATAAAAAGGTGCAACCTCCGCAAAACCTTGAGGAGCTGAGACTTCAATTGATTAATTATCCCAACATAAGATCCTCCAGATGTCTGAAGATCTCGAGAAATTCATAGTCAATGGCCATGCCAGACGTTCCGGTGGTGTCGAGAACTACTTCCTCGTTGGGCAAAGACAGAAGATGTACAAGAATTTTGCCATGATCGGAAAGTTCAATAAGCCTGTCACTAGCCATGCCCTTCTCTACAGAGCTATCAGGTCAATGGTGCTGAAATATCCAATTTTGGCCTGTGGAATTGTCACCACTGACTACTCTGACAAGACCATTCCAAGACCAGATCACGATTTCATCAAGGTACTCAATATGCTAAAGCTTAAAGACCTGATCGTTGACTTTCCTGCTGATTTGAGCGACAAGGATGTTCAAGAGAAATTCTCCCACATCAACAATATTCAACTGGACTACGGTTCAGAACTGCCTCTGTGGAAAATCGGACTACTTGATGATCACACCTTGGTGTACATCTCCAATCATTGTCTGTCTGACGGAATCACTGCTAAGAACTTCATGCAGCAGTTGCAGCATGAGATGAACCAACCAGAGACTTCTGGAGAGACCCCTGAGGATCCTTTGAACAACAATTTATTCAATTATGTTGCTGATCACCACAACCTACCGCGCTTACCTCCTCCTATCGATCAAGTACTGAACTATGATCCTCCATATTCATTTTACCTCCCATACATATTCAACGTCATTGTCATCAAGAACTTTTGTTACGCCGCTGACAAACTGTCAAAGAGGGAAGACACTCATTCTTATCGTTTATATAATATTTCCCCAGAGGAGATCAATAAATTGAAACAATCCTTGAAAGTCAATGAGCATGGGAACAAGATTACGATGTCTCCTTATATCGGTACAGCGTGGTTGAACTCATTAAGAGAAAATCTGATATCTAATACCTGGCTAAAGATGTCTAACTTCTCATTAGCAGCTGACGCTAGAAACTTCCTCACTGGAGATGTTGATATGTTCAAATTTGGCTGTAATACATCTGGTATCCACCATTATTACTATGGGTTTGACCAATTCAATTGGAAATGGGTAAACTACTTACATGATTTCTTACAAAAGGCCAAAGTAAGTAGAAGTTTCTTACCAGGGATGGGTGTGATCACTGCCAAAACTGTTGCCAAAATGGTAAACTTGGATAAATTATTGGAAGACTCTTTCATAGGCGTCAAAAGGCAAGGAACCTTTCTATCAAATTTGGGTCTAGCTATTAATGATCTCAGTGATTCTGTCGTGCCAGATGCTTATGAGATTGATGATTTGATCTTTGTCGCAGGGACCGCGGGGACCATGTTTAGTTACTCAGTTAATGTCATAACTACTCCAAAAGGTGGTATGAACTTGGTCATCACTTCTATCGACGGGCTTGTTGATGACTCCAAATTTGATGAGATCGTTGAAACATTCAAGAAAAACTTACATAAATACATATAGCTATAGATAAATAGCGATTAAATTATAACATGGACACATTATACTTTCAATTTGGTGAAATCAGTACCACCTTCCTTGCATGGAGGTACTTGTAGCCAATTCAGTGCATCATACTCAGCAGTCCCATCAATAAGGTGGAAAGCATAGGCATATCTAGAATTGTCCGAGGTATTCAAATTGGATCTATGCAAAACCGAGTTATGAATCAGAACCAACGAACCTTTCTTGCAGTTCAACATCACATAATCTTTGTCATCATTCTCATATGTCTCTTGTTTGGAATCGTTTAAATAGATAAATCCAGCACCATGTTCCTTCTTGACAAATCTCTTACTGATCGGAGTAGTCTTGTGACTCCCTGGTAGATAACTTAAAGCCCCGTTAGTAGCATCACAATCTTCCAGTGCAATCCAGAAGCCTATGGCCGTCTGGGGAGTCGTGTACAAGAAAACACCATCCTGGTGGCTAGGTACTTCACCTCCAATTTCGGGTTGCTTGCATATTATCATGCTCTGAAGCACCCTAGGATCAGTGAATCCCAGTTTTTTTGCTATTTCTGCGGACTTTTCGTTGATGGTGTACTCCAAGAACAGTGGATCCTTGTGTAGACCGTGCCCAATCTTGTTGATGGCCTTATCCTTTGGTTTGATGAGGTTATTCGACTTGTCAAATGCACCGGGCTCCAAGAAGAAGGAGATCTTGTCGGAGCTGTCCATAAAGTATGCATCCCCAACATGCTCCTCGTCTTCTGTCCCCGTGGTGAACTTGGTCAAAGGATGATTGACAATGTCAAACTCATCGATGAGCTTGTGTGTATACTTTAGCATTCGAGAAACATCCTCGCGTGACATATAGTCCGGGATGCACAGACATCCCTCTCTGTTGAATGCGTCAACTTGATCCTGTGTGAACTCAAATACCATTATGATAGCTCGTGCCTACAAAGACAAGCAAGAAAAGGAAGAAGAGTAACTTACGACTCCCCGATAAGGCACCAGTTCGTATATGGTGGTGTACGGATGCTCGTGCCAAACTGGTCGCGGAAAATAATTACCCTCAGAAGTTTTCTGTATACAAAGCTACTCTTTTAATTGATTCAGTACTTTTAAATTCTGCTTTCATCATTGAAGACTCACAAAGCTTCACTCCACTGGCTCTGTTTATTGCTTTGCTGCACTAGATAACATGGACAACACAGTGCGTAACCTGATCAGGTTTGTGGCGAGGGGATTTTATGGGAGACCGTATGTGCTCATCTTAGACGCTGTTCTTCTTCATTCTGTGCTCTCAGAAGACGATTTGTCACATCTCATAGGAATACAGAGAAAAGAGCTACGCTCTTTGTGTAATAAACTTGTGGAGGATAGGCTTTTGACTGTGCATGTGCAGAGAGAAGAGGGTGTTAACGGGCAAAGACCATCATCTAAGACGTATTACTTCATCCATTTCACTGAGGCAATTGATTCCATCAAGTGGAAAGTTCATGCTGTCGTACAAAACGTCAGAAAAGACCTGTCTTCAGATGCTGACCCTCAGGGATATATCTGTCCTGTCTGCAAAACTAAATATTCACAATTGGATGCCGTTGCACTCCTGAACTACGAGAAAAATGAGTTTCTTTGCTCACTTTGTAATGAAGTGCTCATCGAGGACGATTCTGGGAAAATTGCCAAAGAAAACCAAATCAAGTATTCCAATTTAATGAAACAACTAGAACCATTGATTGATTACTTAAGAAAAATTGATGAGCATACTATTCCTGAGAACAATTTCGAGACTTCGTTATCAAGAATGATTCCAGCTCAAGCAAATACCACTGCATCATACACGGTCTCACAATTGCGTAAACACACCAAGATGTTCGATAGAAACTCATACTTGAACAACGCAAGCTCCATCAGTGCAGGTGCTAAATCACAAGCGACTCTACACGTGAATATTTCGGCTGGTGATGAAGACTTACAAAAGGAGAAACAAACCATTGAACTGGAGGAGAAGAGAAAACAAAATGCACTCCCAGCATGGCATGAGGAGAGTACTATTGGTCAAAATCTGGGTAGACTGGACAATGATGAAGATGGTGATGCCAATATGGATGGCGCTGCGCCTTTAGACGATGTCGCTAAAAATGGTGATGTCAAGACGGAAGTTGACCCATCTACAGGTCTACCATCTGATCCAGAGACAATCGCAGCTACAGCTACCACGACGGCGGCAACTACAACCTCAGTTCCTCAATCTGCTGCCCTTCCAGTGAGTGAAGAGGATAAAGAAGCACAAGATGCTCTGGCATCCTACTACGAGCAACTGGCACAAAGAGAGAAAGAAGAAGGTGACAATGAGGATGATGAAGAGGAAGAAGAAGAAGATGATGATGAGTTTGATGAAGTTGAATTTGAAGAAGTGGGTACTATTTCTCCAACGCCTGCTGCTACGCCTATGGGCACAGCACCTCAACAACAGACAGACGAACAAAGGAAAGCTGAAGACTTGGTTGTTGAAGAGTTAGAATTTGATAGCGATGAAGAGTGATGATAGCCTTAAAAGTATAAACAGCTGGTGTCTTTATAGTTTTATTTGCATCATACACAGATGAATCCTAGCATAATAGACTGTTTGTGTATAAAATGTATATATATGATTGGTTAATTAGTCAATGAAATTTGACTATTGGGTAATATCAAACCATGTAAATCATGCTCAACATTTTGAGACAAGCTTGTTCTTTGGGAACTCATATCCGGCTTGTTCCCAGGATGTCAAGTTTGCATTCATGTAGGCATTTTTATGCTTTTCAATGTATTCATAAGTAGGATAATCAGCTGGGTCACATGTCAGCTGGTTCATTCCTTCTGGTTGATAAATACGAACGTAATCAATCTCAAACACCACGGGGAAAATAATATTCAGCCACTGAATTGTGGCCCAAGAGTTGGAGATACCCAAATTTAAAATTATAGACATTGGTTCCTTTGGCATATCTCTCCATCCAATATTACCGTTTGGGTGTAATGCATTTCCATAAATTGTAGCTGCACGTTCATCACCCAGATAAAACGTACAGTAATTGTCATTCTTCTTCTTTTCTTTGGCAATGTATTCAGCAGCATATTTCTGAAAGCGTCTGGCCCCTGGCAAAATCCGTGTATTGTCCAGTGGATCCACAATATGCTCGAACCACGACTCATTCACTGTAGACTGGACAGACAACATTTCCTGGTAAGGAGTACCCAGGAAACTACTAATACTTGTCTTCGATTGATTGTAAACCTCGACAAAGTCATAGTCAGGGATATACCAGATATCAAATGGAGCAATCTGTAATGTTTGGGAAGCAACCCCAAAATTCAAACTTGTGGACTCATCAGTACTATGCGCACCTTCTAGTAAATCCAATTCAGGGGCTCCTCTCCCAATTCCAGGATTAGGATGATCTTCGCCAGAGCAAACACATTTACTCAATTTTTGCCCTGGAAGATGACTGATCCCATCTGGCGAGGATTGGTTTGCAGTTGTCCCAGCATCACACTCATCATAGCTATAAGGCCAAACACCATCTGAAGACGCCATATATCCTGGTCTGGCAAGGTTACCCAAGGCCCACAACCCAGGCCATAAACCAGAAGTATAAGATGACCCAGGCATTTTCGCAGATATTTCTAATAAACCTTCAGAGAAGCAGAGCTTATTCCAACTCTGCATCATACCACTCTTATAAAACAAACCGTGGTTTTTAAACACATCCATCTGTAATCTCAGAGTTCCATTCTTGGTAGTAGCTTGGTCTGGATCGTACCATTCCAAATCCTGAGTGGCAGCATAATGAATATCCGCAGCCTCCCAGAACTGATCCATATTAGGGTAGAACGTACGTCCTTCAGCGTTAAACTCATCTGAAAACACCAATGGCCAATCCTCACCATCCTTGTTTTTTCTTGTGAGCGCAGATTGTGGAGTGTCCGGGTCAATCAAGCTTGTTCTGATTGCCTTCAAGGTAGGATACACATAGTCTGTGAGATGCTCATACACAGTCACTGTAGGAGGTGGCTTCTTGTGGAGCATTCCCTGGTAGCTGATAAATGGTAGCACAAATAGTATAACTAGTAGAAAACTAATAATAGCAGCGTAGCAGACCCAGTCCCACATGGTGGCTGGGTACTCAAAGTTGTACTTGATATGCTTTCTAATCCTTTGCTTACGGTCATTGAGCCTCTCAGTAAAGGGCATGTGCAACCGCTCTTCGAGGTTCTCCAGTGTGACTTCACCTCTCTCTGCTCGCTCGCTTGGATGACGCAGGGTCGAGCAGTTCTCGTAAATCTCAGAAACATTGTTAGCGGTAGTTTCTGGAACTGCGCTGTCTCGCTTTGATGCAGAAGATGGCGAGGTAGACCCAGAGCCATGCACGGACTTGGTGGTGATGTTCACATCCTCCTTTTTGGCCTTCATGTTCCGGTCTTCGAGGAAATCCTTCTCATCATCACTAAAATTATCTCCGTATTCTGCATGACTGTATATGACTGAATTGTCAGAGTACGTATTCAGAAGGTCTCTCTTCTGTTCTTGAAGTTGTTTAAAGTTGTAGTTCAGGTCAAATTTGGGCTCACTTGTGAATATCCAGCTCAGAAAGTCGAAAGAGTAATTTTTCATAAAGGAAGGCACAATCGATTTAGTCGAGCTCTTATTGCTTTCACTCG